>APFE030846975.1:77642-88789 GCA_000404065.3 Pinus taeda
CTGAATTAGTGTTCTCAATCAGCAATGCTCTATGTTGATCAACCACATTTCATCATGCTCATATATGGTAATCATCATGTCTCAATAAAAGTTGCCTCCTATTCATACAAAACATCAAATCGAATAAATAGTAGAACAAAAAATATATATATCACAAAAATGATACCATAGTCATCCTTCCTCTCAAGGATGTGCCAACCATAAGCGTGAGCTTGCTTATACAACAACACTGTCTCAATGAAGGTATCTCATTCCCAACCATATAAAAGATTCTCCTTTAATCAGTTCCCACCCTCTGTCATCGTAATGTATCCATGTCATATTCAGAACTTTGTCAAAAGGATTTCTTCATCCTGTCTCATAAATAATCATGCTAGCAACCATCATACTCAACCTCGATCATGCATAAAGCTACAGACCTTACATCCATAAACATCATGGTAGATCTCATACAAAGGAAGCACTCAGGTGTGCTCATCTCTTCGATAATGATCCAATCATCATCAGTACATCCAAGTAGTCACATATCACAGCAAGAATTTCTCAGACCAAAAATAGATCATCAAATAAATATCTCAAAGGGTGCTCAGTGGAAACTTAATGTGTATGAAGCGGCTCAATCATGAATTCATTTAGGTTCTATTCACATCATATATATATATATATTATATATTTATATATATTATATATATATTATATATATATATATATATATATTATATATATATATATATATATATAATATATATTTATATATATAGTGTTGTTATAGATGGGTGTTCAAAACAGAATGTCAATGCTTCAATCAACTGTTGGTTACCAAGTCAAATTCAATAATATATCTTCATAACTTCTTAAAATTCACTCGGAGTGTCCAAGGACTTTCATTTCCACTTTCCAACACTTCTTTAATAGCTTTGCAATATAGATTTTCTTTTCCCAACTTTAGGAATTGATTCATCATACCATGATTCATTATTTCGAGCTTCAGAAGCCATCTCCCTCTTAATTAGATCACCAAAGGCTCATTACCTGTTAATATTAGATCATCAACATATAAAATTGAAACCAAAATCAAAATCATACCTTGGAACACTTCTAAAGTAGAGGTTTGGATCAACACATCATCCTAGCTTCATCAAATTATTGTCAATGTGGGCACATCAAGATCGAGGAGCTTTCTTCATACAATGCTCTCTGCAAACATAATACTTTACCAAACCAATATGTTTAGTATTACATAAATCAATATTGTACAATCAAATCAACTAAGTTAGATTATCAAAGTTTAGATGCCAAATTAGAACTAATATCAAAATCATCAATATCACAATATCAGATTCTTTAGACCAGGTGACAATTAGAGCTCTCATCAACTCATGACTTCACCTATTATCATACCAAGAAGATTTCATTTAATTATCAAACCAAGTTTCATCAATCCATCCTCATGATAATAGTATAATTCACTAGATGTAAATGCATATACTAAGAATAGGTTCCATCCATTTATTGTGAGATTACTTCACACTGAATCACAATTGTCAATACTTCAACCATTGTGCTAAGAACAAGGAGGCCAATACAAAACCATTATCGAATACTAATATTAGTCACTATGCCCATATAACATTGTTATCAAGGAAAATCATCAATTTTCAAATCAAATAATTAGTCATCAAGTCAAATCCCAGATTTGCTATCATAGTGAGATCTATAATCCATAACATATCCCAATCATCAAGTCAAAGTTATAAGTCATTATCATGGAAAAACTCCAAACACATCTCATCTATATCAATCATCCAAATCTAGTCAAACTCTTGCAGCACAAACTTCAATGGTTAAATCATAATGACATATCTATATGCATATCCCGGTCACTTACAAACACAAGTTCAATCTACATATTCATATTATAGTAAACATCAAACTTTCCTACTCATAGAACTTAATGTTGTCTCATTCATGTCTGTAGGACTAACATCCTTCACGTGAACATCTTATTTCATGCACAAAACTTCATTTTTGTGTCTTGCAGGCATAACCGCATCCATAGGCCTTCTTCTGTGTGGTTGGGAGACTAGAGTCACACCCTTGACCTTAATTCAGTGTGGTTGAGAGGATACAATCACACCTATAAGATTGCTTCTATGTGACTGAGGCTTGGAGTAAGGGAAAACTCTCTCTTCTCATATCACAACTTTGTTGCAAATCAACAATGTTAGATATTTGTCTATTCATATCCATAAATCTTATTTCAATAGTAAATAATATACATATAATTCCAATGGTAATAGGAGTAAGGATTTTAAAGAGAGATTCTCCCTCTGAATGGGAATCCACTTCAGTCATCTTTATTCAAGTCATCAACATGTCTATAATATTGTCACGCATCAATAGATCTATAAAATTGATGAGTGCCATTGTTGCAGCAAGGATGTTGCAACTCCTGAGCTACTAGCTTTACTTATCGACCTGGGGTTCGTACAAACTTGGAGGTGACAGTGCTATATACACAAGTAGAAGTGAAGGTCCTGCCTGTTGTCACTTGTTCATTTGGCAAGAGGCCCCAAGGGTTCCAAGCCAGACTTCTATAGAGTCAAAAGAAGCTTGATTATTTGATGGAATATGAGAAAATCTATTCTAGGAGAGCTTACTCTACTGCAGTAATGAAGAAATCAACATGTAATGCTAAATCACACCATATCCTAATTAACCATTGAAACAGCTAAACTAAGCAGAATTTCTAAATCAACACAAACCTAAAGCTACTATCTAAGTTGCAAAAGTAAAGAGCATCAAACCATACTAAGGTGTAAGCAAGGAAACTAAACTAAATCTATTTACAGTATTGAATGACCAAGTCAAAGCTTGGGAGTGGCAGTGTTTTAAGGATATGCAGAACAAGGTTTGAGAAGGAGTCAAGCGGAAAAGCAGCCGGAGGATGAAATCAGTGAAAGGAGGACGTAACAAAGCAAAAGTGCATAGGAATAGTTGAATCGATCGGGAACAATATTCATGGGAGATGAGCAACATAGATCTTATCATAGAAGATTATGTGAATAGATGGACGAATAAGACTAATCGGAAGATGAATGGTGGAGATCCTATTGTGAGAGGTTTAAGTCAAGAGATGAACAAACAAGACTAATCAGAAGATGAATGGCGAAGATCATATCGTGGGAGATTTAGTGAATATATGAACGAAAAGGACTAACAGAAGATTGAGTTGCAGAGATCTTATCACGTAGGTTAAGTGAATAGATGGATGGACAAGGTTAAACAAGAGATTGAGTGGCAGATATCTTTTCGCGGGGTTTAAGTGAATCAATGGGCGAACATGATTAAGTCACCTGGTGACATAAGGAAAGAAAATGTGCAGAATGATGGAGTGGGTTTTTGTAGGTGGTAAGCAGTCTCTCGCGCATCCTCAAGGCTGTAAGCGGAATTCCAAAATTTTGTGCGATTAGCCTAATTGGGTGACACGTAGCATGAGAAAACCACTTTTCTTGCATGCTCTCGGGTGAATATTGGTTGTGCAAGAACCCACGCAAGATTGTGACATAGCCATTGGATCAAGCAGGGTTGATCAATCGTGGAGATCAGCCAAGCTAGTTAGCGATCGGGTGACGCAATAGCCATTGGATCGAGGGCATGACAGATCAACAATGGAGATTTGGAGCGCATAAAGTAGGTGGAATAATTCACGATAGTTATTGGATTAAGCTAGACAGATCAACGATGGAGATCTGGAGCGCATAAAGTCAAGCATTGAAATGAATTGGACAGTGATTTTTCAGGTTTGTTGTGGATTGGATGGTAAGGAGATCTACAGGTATAATCCGCTTAAGACTTGATTTATTAGCTCACACTTAAGTATTTCATGCTGAAGGAAAGGAGAATATGAGTGAGATCTATTACAGAAAGGGAGTGATTGAAGATGATAGTGATGAAATGAACCAAGTATTGAATTGAGACAACAAACTCCAAAGCTCATGCGATAACTATAAATCTGAAACACAACCAATCTACTCTACCTTGTTGTAATGAAAATGCATCTACTCAAGCGAATGAATGATTAAACCATGAATCTATGTGCTATATTGTTGTTATTGAAATGCAGTTATTTAAGCAAATGAACGATTAAACCATGGATCTACGCTAGCATACACGTACATTAAAGAGGAGCCTTAACTGCTAGGGTTGGGCCCTAACCCAAGAGCTTCAGCCCTCTGAGTTAACTCAGTGCTGGCTCGAAACAAAACTCATTCTTATTAGCAAAACAATGGATTCATCCAAAACTATCACAAGTCTTGTAGCTCAAAAATAAACTAAAGTTTTACAATCAATAGTCTGAATAAAAATCCAAATACTACTGAGGTCCTAGGGCTCTCTACTTATACTTCTAAAGTCTCCAATGACTTCCTTAAAATTAGGGAGGCTCAACTCCCAAACTAGAGATAAATTGGTGCTTTGATTTCCACTTGCTCAGCTACCTTCTAGTCCTCATGATTTGGCTAGTTGCATTCTAAGCTAATGAAGGAATATTCAAATGGAGGGGTAGTAAATGAGGAGCATCTACCTCATATACTTCCTCTCCTTTGTCCCATTCGAGTTGTGACCAAGGTCATTGCTAAAAATCCTTGCTTTTATCCTTTAATCCTGCATTACATGCACATTAGACCACAAAGCAAAATATCCAACTCTAACTCATCTCATAAGCAAAACATAATCAGAAGTATGCAATAAGTTGTGAGAATAGATAGTTTGACTAATCTAGGAGGTGAATTAAGGCCCATATAATTACCTAATGATGAGGCTCATCATCACCCCCTACTGAAAGTGTTGCTCATCCTCTGAGAAACTTAGTCAATGTCCATGTCCTTCATGGCTCTGGTAGCCTCTCTGAGATCCCATGCCTCTGTTGTGGTCTCTTCTTCTTATGCATAGAAGCCTGCTTTCCTTTCTACTTCTTCCCACTGCCTCTTTTCCTCTTCTTCTTTTCTCCCTTCTATCATCCCTAGTGGTAGTGGTGGACTGAGTTTTAGGCCTATCCAATTGACCTTCAATGTTTTTGTTGATTTCTTATACATAGGTGTCCTTTTGAGTGCCTCTCTCAACCTTTGATAGGATTGATATTCTCTGATCTTCAAGTTGTGTGGCAGTGAGTTCCATTTCCTTGAGCAAGCATGTATACTATCATCTCCTAGTAGCCTAAACATATCTTCAAAATGTGAAATTGCTTGCTCTTGGGCAGCAAGATATCTAAGTGCCAGCTGAGGATCATTTGCAATTAGATTATGGTTGTTGATTAGGGCCATGGGATTTGACTGTTCAACTCTGATAAAAAGAGGTTCATTTTTCTCTTTGGCCAATATTCTTTTCATCTCTGCAGCCCATGACTCCTCATTGTTCATCCATGATGCTAGAGCCATTAATTGTAGATATCCTAGCTCAGCATTAGGATCCCAAACATTCTTGTCTATGAGGGCTTTGTTGTGCAAGTAAAATTCAGCCATTTTGGTCCTATCCTCTAGTGTACTTTGATCACAAAGATCAATAAACTGCTTATAGTCCTGAAATGGCATGGTGCACCTTTGTGCTAGTGTTTTAATATGAAATTTCAACCATTGTTCTTTGAGGTAAAGAGCATAGGATCTAGTTGGCATCCTACACTGGATGGCTTCCAAGGAGAGGTTGGCCATACATGCTAGTTGGTTTTCCCTTTTCTAAAGTTGTCCTCTCAGCCATGCATTTTCCCTCTCAAGTTGATCTCTCATTATTGCTTCTCTATCTCTTAAGCCACTTAGCTCTTTGCCCATTTCCTTGAGCTTCTCTTGTTTGATTCTTGTGCTCTTTCTTGTTTTGAAATATAGAGGGGTTTGCCTCCTTCTTTTCCCTTTTTGCTTGACTGGGGTGTTGAGAGAAGTGAGGGCAGCTGTTGCCTCCCTCCTAGGGGCCTCTGGAGACACCCTAGGTGACTCTTCCTTGTGTTCTTCCCGTTTTGTTTCAATGCCTTCTTCCTCTTTGTTTTTCTTATTTTCTTCCTCTTGTTCTTTCTCATCTCCATCAATTTCTTCCTTCGTTTCTTCCTCTATTTCAGCATCATCCTTCTTTTCTTATCCTCCTTCTTCTGCTTCATCATGTTCCTCTTTATTAGTTTCTTATTCATCCATCTCATCCCCATCTAGCTTTGTATCTTCTTCTTTCTGTTTTGCCTCCTCCTCACTGACAGAAGGACTAACATCATAGGTGAGGTTTTTTATGTCATCCTCTACTGGTAAGTCTCTGAAGATTGACCATGTTATAGGGATCTTGAGGTTTTGGAGGGCATCCTCAATGAGGATCCTGATCAACCCATGGTGAGCCAATTGTTGGGAATTCCCTTCATTTACTTTGTTGCTGGAGTCTATGAGTGATTGCATCAAGAAATGGGGTATGCTGAGTCTTTGGTTAACTAGTGTTTCTACCCCAAATCTTAATTCTTCAAGAATTCTAAAATGGTAGCCATAAACAACATTCTATCTACCCTCACATGAGATATATTTGATGAGTTGGTAAACTACATTGTTCCATGGGTATGGAAGTCTATCCCTCCTTACTCTATTTTTATCCTCTGTGGGTTCTTCACCTTCTAAAAAGAATTTCCTTGTTGCCACCTGACTGTCTTCTTTATCTTCTTTTCTCCATGGAATTCCTAGGGGAAGTGTAGTGACCCTACTGATGAGCTCTAGGGTGAGATCTATAGTGAGCCCTCTAACTATAACAGTGACATGGATTTTGTTGTGTGGAGTGAGGGAATAAGAAAATTATTGAGCCACCTCATCATCATACCCTGTCAATTTTTCGAAAAACCCCATCTGTTGGTGTCTTATAAAGATTTCAAGCACTTGGGGGTGTTGTTGTATCCTGACATTGTTTGTGGGTTCTCTCCTATTAAACCCTCCTGTCATCTTGCTTGTGAGGCTTGAGGAGGAAAGGAGAGGTTTAACACAAGAATTTTAAATTTAGGATAAAACAGAGTTTCCTGTGTATGTACTTCACCTCCCACAGTTGTTATATCCACTAGCTTTTAGAGAATTTATAGTTCATTTGCTTGTAAATAGGGATGGATTTTTAGATCCTACCTCTTTAGACTGGTGGCAGTGGACAATGCTCGTGATATTCCCTCTTGAACCCCTCTCTGCCTATATTATAGACTGCCTCTATGTATCTTGTAGATTGCTCTTGTAGATTGTTCCTATAGGGATTCTTGTGCATGCTCCTGTGGAAATTCTCTTGCAGATTGACAGATCCTTGCTTCCACTGGGTGGACAGAGTTATAAGCACTACTTGAGTGAGGGAGTTTCGAGGAGGTGGAATGCATGAATGCATGAAAACGATGTTTTGTTTCCCACTCCTCATAATCAACTCCCACCTTGTAGATCCGTAGTTAACCACTTCTTGTCCTACTCCTCCTTTGTCTTTGAGTTGACTGAGGCCACGTGTGAGAGGACACCCGGTTTTGTATTTGATGAATGAATGAAGGTGGCCAAGTTGACTGGCCACCTTTTCACGTATAAACCAACTACCTCATAACCTTTACAACTTTTGATCAAAGTATGCATATGAGTGAATGAGTGGGATACATACCTGTGGTCTCAATGGCATGCTACAGTTGTCGAAGATCTGAGCTGTTGCATTGTTTATTTGTTGCATGGTCATTATTCTTCCTCCTTTACTGTTTATGACTGAATTTTGTTGTCTGTTGTCTAGATCATCTTAGTGAAAACCTGTAGTTGATGATTGATCTTTTGTGGGATAGGTTTCTTACAGGAATAGAGGGGATCCTCTAGAAAACACGGTCTTTTCCTGAATTGAAGCAATGGAGTGGAAAACGATAGAAATGATGGAGTGATGCATGGTAAGGAGTGCAGGAGATGGATATGTGTGAGGAAGGGTAACCTTTAGATCCTCTTTTTGCTCCTTGATTGTCTTTCTCTTCCACCTGCAAATAGCAATTACATCTTTTTATCTCTTTTTATTTTTTTCTTTTTTTTTTGAAAAACACATAGGCTGCCTCAGTGAGTTTTTCACCCTAGATGTTTGCCTTGGGTGCCTTAAGGAAGGTTTTCACCTAGGGATCTTCTTATTATTTTTTCATTTTTTTTTTCATCATTGGGTTGCCTCACAAGGTTTTCAACCCAAAGATGGGACTCAGGCACCTCATGGAGGTTTTCACCTCAATCCTTATTCTTTTTTTTCTTTTTTCTTTTTCAGTGACCTGATGAGGGAGGAGTTTGAACTTGCTCCACCATCATCATTGTTTTATTGATATTGTTAATGAACTCTTGCTTTGATAAAGGCCTCTTGTACATTTTCAATCGGTGTCCATTAACAAGCAATGGAATGGATTCTTCATCTATAGTTTTGATTTGCACTGAAACATTATCATGGCATCATTCCACCACATAACGTCCAAGCCATCTTGTCCTTAGCTTTCCCTTGAAGTCTTTATACCTATAATCATATAACAATGCCCAATATCACTCTTTAATATGTCTATCATGTCAGATCTTCCTCTGAAGCTGAACTATATTTGTATTTAGGAGGCCCTGCATTCTGAATTCGTCCAAGCCATTCAAATGGAACACTATTTCTTTCTTTTCATGACTGAGATCCAAATCTAGTTAGGCTACCATCCTCAATGTGTTATATTCAAACTCAATGGACACCAAATCCTTTTTCCCATAGACCAGTTCATAGGGTGTAAATCCAGTGGTGGTCTTCCATGTTGTATTATATGCCCAAGTGGCCTCAACTAGTCTCTCTGCCCAATCGTCCCTGTTGCTACTTACTACCTTGGTTAATATTCTCTCCAGTGCCTTGCTGGTCACCTCCAGTTGCCCATTAGCTTGTGGATGTTAGGGAGTGGAGGTCCTATGCTTGATTTTGTGATGGCTGAGCAGTTCTTCAATCATGCTAGAGGTAAACTAGTTGCCTTAGTCTGTGACTAGCTCTCTAGGGTACCCAAAAATGTAGAATACATTCTCCCTTAGGAACTCAACCACCTTCTCTTCTATTTCTTCCTTAATTACCTTGGTTTCAGCCCACTTAGTCAAATAATTAGTGCACACAATAATGTATTGTCTTTGCTTTGAAGGAGGGTTGATAGGCCCAATGAAGTCCATGCCTACTTGTCAAATGGCTCAAAAGTCACTTGAGGTTGTAGGGGAATTTCATCTCTTGGTGTAGGTGTGGAGCGATAAAAAGGGTCTTTTTAACACCTAATTACCTCACATTAATTGTCAACCTAGGGATGACTTTTTATTTCAAGAGTGTACTATGTCTGAGGCGGCTATTTACTTAAGAGTAATGTTTTGCAGTATAGTGCTTAAAACCCAAAAGTAAATGAATGCTTGAAAAATAAATCTAATTGAAACAGCAAGGAACTGAAATGTCTTAAACTAAATCATTCATTCAAACAACCATCAATCGAGGATATAGTAGCAATAACTCATTCCTCTAGAAATTGATGCAAAAGGAATTAGAGCATGGACCATGGATCAGGGAGCGTGGTAGCATTTGCTGAGGCTCACGACAGCCTTGGTCCTTCTCTCACACCAAAGCAATAAACGCAAGTAAAAGGAAATGACAAAAAGCAGCATGAAATGAAATGGACAGCAGTAAAATGAAACATCAAGAAAGAAACTAAATCTCGCGAGTTCAACACTCTCATTCCGCAATCAAATAACAATCGGCAAAAGCAATTCCAATGATCTTTACTTTGCAAGAAGATATTTACAAATGAATTATGGAACAACAGTTCATTATAAAACAGGGACGTCAATCATATATACATTCAACACACTAAGATAGTAATCTGAGATGATAACTATGCTTCCAAATACAACATTACTTTCGGATTCCAATAATCATCACTTCAAATAAATCTCATGATGGTAATGTTCAATACAAAAGCTCTGTAACAGAAATACCCGATTCAGACTGATACCATGCAATCAATTCTGGAAAAGATTTAATAATATAATGCAGAATCGCCACAAGGATTTCGGAAAGAGACATTAATGAATTAATGGTAACATAGCATTCGTGCATTAGATTACTAAACAATAAGGATAAGAAAACCATGCATAAAACAAAGGAATATACTATACAGTAGCAGCAGCATACTCCGCCAGAGGCTGGGCCCTTAGCCGCCAACGGATGCTGCGGGGTCACTTTAGAATGAGAAAATGGAACAACACTTCCAAATCATTTATTAATCAGCCAATTGTGGAATCATTACAGCAGCAGAAGCTTAAGAATTACAACATGAATAATCCACCATCGTTGTCCATCATTTCTCATTTCCCAAATCCATCATCACGTCTCTCTCCCAAATCATCATAATCATCCCCCTCTCTGATCTCTGTTTTCATTTAAATAGAGAGAGATCAGAGAGAAGTTACAATAAGGATAAGTACATGAATTGCTATGCATGATGGATGTTTTCTACTTTCTTTTAAGGCATACAATTTCAGTATAGAAATTGATTTCCCATATTTTTAAAACTATGAACTCAATTCTTGTAATTTTTGGAAAACATATTAATACAAAACCACACAATTTCAAGAAATATTGGTTCATAAAATTTCGGAAATCATGCACTCTCACCTACAGCCATTTTGTTTATATCTCATGATCCGTGCATCAAAACGATCTGATTTTTGGATCATAGAGACATTCATGTATTGTAAATTTACTTGCAACATTTCAACAAAATCTAGTTTGTAGTTTTGAGAAAATGCTTAATGAAGTTTGCTGTTATCTATATCATATTTTGCTGCAACTTCATATATATAGTTGAATGTCAATGTAAAAATTGTTATGCCTTCATCAAGATTGCTAAGATTGAATGTTTATTAATTAAGGAAGCATTCAGTTATTTTCAAATTTTTATTGCTTGGTTAACACATAGTTTTTGTCTTTGGGTTGCATGAGGACATGCAATATATTCAGTTTTCGTTGCATGAGGACATGCAACATATTGAGTGTGGGGGTGTGTGGAGTCGTTAATATGCCATGATTATTGTCACTTGTGAACATTTATTCCACTCATTTCTACCATTCTTCATCATGTTATTTATTATAATTTATTATAT
>APFE030846979.1:0-14031 GCA_000404065.3 Pinus taeda
TCTTGAAATTGGGCGAATGGAAGGTTGTAACTCCTAATTTCAAGGGCTAAATTTAACTTTTTTACACTCTCCCTTAAAATAAGGTGGGCTATTTTAGGTGATTTGTAAAAATGTACTATGATACAAAATATTCGTCCACTAAAAATTTAAAACCCCTTAATTTCGCCAAAGGGCGAACATTCGCCCCTAAAATAATCTATGCTTACAATAGTGTCACACCCCAAACCATACACCATTGGTTGGTAGATACATAAAAAAGACATATGTGTCAGCTAGAAGTGTCGCTTGTCCTACAACATCAAGCCCTTCATAGACGAGATACTATGTGATGTTTGCCCCACTTGAAGTTTGTGATGTTATTTTAGGAAAACCTTATACGTGAAAACAAAATATTGTTTATGAATCTTGACCCCATGGTATTGTTGTTACTCTAGGGGATCAACTCTATAAGATACCAAAGGTAGTTCTAATTATTGTTATTTCATTGATCTCAACAAAAGAGTGCAAGAATGTAGTCTCTCATACTTCCAAGTTTTTCCTCTCCACGGTTTGGTCAGAAGGTGAACAATAGGTCACTATAACCACCACAACTTCAGTACAAGCTCTCATAACACAAGTAGGTGGAGAAGCTTGTAGATGGATATAGAGATATATTCACCTCACCTACAAAGGCACCCTTACACTTCCAAGTCACACATCCACTTACACAATATGAAAGTTCCATATGTTCAACATGGTTACGACAAATCTCTTTACAACTAGATTAGATATTTTCAAACATGTTTAGGGTTCCACTTAGCAATCACCATGGATGTTAATTTTCAGGATGCATCTTCACCAACAAATTCCTTCCATGCTCATGTTGAAACATATTGACCAACCAAAATTTTTGAACCTAACTTTTCCAACAACAGGTTCATGATTCCCTATAAAAGGCTAATGCCACGCACAAATAATGACATGACCAACATCATGTTTTGTGTAAGTTTCGGGATACAACTAATAGGATTATGGACACCAAGGTGAAGGGTACTCACCAAGAGAAGATACAGGTCTATCAAGTAGTTAAAATAGAGTAGCTTCTTCACCAAGGCAAGTGGTTCACCAAGGACCACGTACAACAGAAATTTCCCCATTTGATGAGGGAACTTGGGGACCATTTCTTCCTAAGGGGGGAGGATTGATTCAGGTGGATGATGATTACCGCAATTAATAATTAATTTTCTACCAATTTGTGTTTACAACACATGGATTTCGTAAAACCATGGATGGTATTTGTAATATTCATGATAATAAACAAAATAGATCATAATAGTGAAGTGAGAACCTAATCACACGATGGTTTAGTTTTTACCATCGTAATTTATGATATTCACCCATGGATTTTTTAAACAAGTGTATTTAACCTTGGTATCATAATTTATTATATTCACCCATGGAGTTTGTAAACTATGGTGTTTACCCATTGATCTAAGTGGATCTTTATAAAGTACCAGTGGCATGGTAAAAGGCTCAAAACTCAAAGTGGTATATTTTGGCTAAACTTAGCATCAGATCGAAGTGCTTGTCATCCTGATTCCAATGGTGTGAAAAACACTCAAATCCGAGTTCATATGAAGAAGTTAGATAAACTCAAAGTTCAAAGTTTGACTTGTCCAGGAGGTAGGAGGAGATGACATGGAAAACACTCTGAGCGAATGAGGAAGCACCAAGTGGCAGGCTACCATTGGTCCCACATATCGTATATCACAGGAGGAAGAGGCTGCAACTTAAAGAAAATTGCCCCAACGGAGTATGGTTGTGATGTGATCAAATCACAATCACCCATCGCAAAAAGATAGTGTTTCTAAATCGGCCCTCGACAGGATCTCGGTCGTGATTGCGATATCACATATCGCAGATCGGAAGGGATCCAATGTTTACAAATCGGCCTCGGCAGAGTCCAGTTGCGATGTGATATATATCAAAATCACAGTTCGCAGAAGGGGAGTAGTAGCATGGAGTGCCAACCTCTGTTCCACGCAGATTGGAATTTGAGATGGGGCCTAAACCTGAAATTTTCTACATCGTGTTTAATAATCTCGGAGGGTCTTTGGTTCTCGTAGAATGCTTGATGTGTGGGTTGGTCTGTCTGTCGATTCGAAACGCCGATGGGTTATCAGCACTGATAAATCCACCGAGTTAAGGTGATTTCACAATCAAATCAATTAAGGGAGTTATGCCATGTTTGTGAGGGTTGTTTCCCTGTACTATTCAGGGGTCCAAGAATCTCTATTGGGAAACGTCGCCTGCTTAACTTGGTCTATCGTTTGGAACTGTCCGGGTATTGAGGGATTTGCCACCATGCTTATTTAAAGGACCATTTGTGTTGGAAGAAGGTAGAGGGAATAAGTGGAATAGTTCAGAAGCATTGCACATAGCAGACCCGGGCCTTGGTAGCAGGCCAGGACCTCTCCTTGAGCAGTAGGAAGGTTTCGAGAAGTTGCAGAAGACCTGATTATACAAATTGGGTGTTTGGATAGGCATTTTTACATGATTTTTCGGCAAGAGTTCAGTGGTACTGGTTGTTTCTGAAGTTGGGCTCTCCATTCTTCGTCCATCTTCCAGCTTGGAGGTATAAGGATTATAAAGAATGTTTCTTGTACTTTTATCTCTTTTATGCCATTTAATGAATGAAGGCCTCCCCACTATTGAACAGGGCTCGAGGACGTAGTCCATATTGGACGAAATCTGTAATCAAATCATTGTGCCATGGTTTCAAGTTCTTCTGGTTATTTCCACATTGTTTATGTGCTTTTAAGTTCGATGGTTAATTAGCTCTGTTATATGTAATTCTGATGCATCTGTAAGTAAAAGATCTTGGATCAAGTTTGGTATCAGAGTAGGTCTTTGTTGATGCGAATTGCATGAGTATATGCTAACTCAGAACAAGCTGTGAAAAGGAAAAGGAATGCTTAAGTCCTTTGATCTTGAAGCAGGATGTGCACAACGAAGAAGAAACATGGAAAATGAAGAGGCTCGTTGGGAAGAGGAACAAAATTTCTGAAAGGTATTCTACAATATGGCAGAGAAAGTGGAAAAACTATTTTAAGAGTACGAGAAGGCCCTCTTGCATGAGAAGAAAGATGCAAATTGTGGATCGTCACATCATGGAGATGGTGAAGAAGATCCCCCTCCCTCGCTGTCTTCAAATGATAGTTCTTATCACTCCAATTGCGATTCTAGACATACCTCTAAGAAACCTTTCCTTAAATTAGATGTAAAGTTTGACTTGCCTATGTATGCTAGAGTGTGTAATTCAGAAAAGCTCAACAATTGGATTAGTCAGATTGAGGTCTATTGCTAGATCCAACAGATCGAAGAAGATGAGACAAAGATCTAGTTGGAATCCCTTCGACTGAGTGGCACTGCTCTCATTTGGTGGGATAGCAGATTGCAAGGTAGCAAAAAAATGGGTAACCTTCTTTCCTCATGGTCAAACTTTGTTTCTGCATTGAAGAATCAATTTTACCCTCTGGGATATAAAAAAAAAAAAAAATCATTAATGGAATGGCAACACCTAAGGCAAAGCAAGGGTCAAAATGTGAAAAACTTCACCAAAGAATTTAGGAAACAAGCATTGAATTTGAGCATTCCATTAGATTCACCAGAGATTGTAACTAAGTATACGGTTCCTTACACAGTTACATACGACATTCATTATTATTGTTCGAGCCTGCTACTATCGATGAGGCCAGTGTGAAGGTCATGTATCTCGAGATAAGGGGTATGCATGAACAAAATTACCACCCAAAAAGAGCTGAAACAACCAAGAGAAGAGGAGAAAATCCCTCTTGTACACATTGTGATAAAGAGGGGCATGACGAAGAGAATTTCTAGAAACTACACCCTGAGCTCAGGCCTAGGAGGAATAAAAGAAGGGAGAGGCATAAGACAACTTCCACCCTACAACAGGATCACAAGTTTGAATCAGAGGAAGACGAGAAGGTCACAGTTGCGGGATTTACGCGAGGTAGAACAATTCACCTGGGGTCAGATTCCGGTGACGAAAGTAAGATCACAACTCTTGGGATCGCAACGGATGGACCCATCGATCTGGGTTCCGATTCGGGCGATGAAACAAAGGTGTCAATAGATATTGTACCAAAGGTGAAAAGGACACCCAATGCGGCATGGATCCAGGAACTTGAGGAGATCAACCAAAGCATTTAAGTAGAGAATATTAAGCTAAGGGGACTCCTACAGGAAGCTGAAAGGGAGAAACAAAGGTTGCTACGCTAGTTGCAAGCCAAGGACGAAGCCTTGGAAAAGTTGTAGCTAATTGCCTTGAGGTAAAAAGTGACTCTTCAACTTCATGTACCTTTTCTGATGATGATTTCACTGTTTTTGAAAAACATACTACAGGTATCAGATCCAAACTGTTGAAGAAAATGGGGTATCAGGGGAAGGGCCTCGAAATTAATGACCAGGGCATCATAAACCCCATCAAAGTGGAGGAATTGCCTCGTCATGCAGGACTCGGGTATGTCAGGAAGGAAGTTGGGGAATGCTCCAAAACAGCTAGTAGCCTACCGATGATAGATGATGAGGGCACCTTACCACATTCTAGTGACAGTGAGGGATCCATATACCCTTATCAGAGGCACATAAGGGGAAAGCGCTCTAAGACGATTTAGAAAGTTTAGAGGAGAAAGAACCGTGGTAGCCATGGAAACGAGGTGGGACATCAAGGAGCCACATACAATATGCTCAGTGTTGAGAAAGTATCGATAAAGGAGACAACGGGTGAAATTGATCAACGAATGAATCCACCACAGTCATGGCGGTCCTCTTTATTAAGTAAAATATGGTTTTTTTAGATATAGTAGCTTTTTAGGGCCACGATTTGTAAATCATGCATTGAAAGTAAATGTAAAAGTGATGATGTGTTTTCCATCACTTCAAAACGCAATGATGATGTTTGTGGCCTTTTCGTATGAGTAGTTGAGGTATTGGTTTTTTATTATGTAATCCTTGACCAAAGAGAGTGTGCTATAAAATCTTGGCAAGTGAGGGTTTGTTTGATTCATGTATGGGTTATATATGATTGCAAAGGATGTACCAACTTTGAGTGCAGGTGATTGAAAGTGTGGATTGGTGAGGACACAACCAGTGTGATGGATGTGTTAATGTTTTTACATTCGTGTGGGATTCAAAAGGAATGCATCCGAGTAAAGCTTGATGGATGAAGAAAAAGGTAAGGGAGCCATTTCCTCACTTGTCAACTGACCGAAAAGGATTTTGGCGGTCCAAAAGCTCTCAGTGGGGAGGATTGATCTAGGTGGATCTTCAAAAAGTACCAGTGGCATGGTAAAAGGCTCAAAACTCAAAGTGAAGATTATGGATAAAATTAGCATCGGATCGAAGTGATCATCATCTTGATTCCAACAGTGTGAACAACACTAAAATATGAGTTCATATGAAGAAGTTAGAGCAAGTGAAAGTTCAAATTTTGACTTTTCCAGGTGGTAGGAGGAGATGACATGGAAAACACTCTTAGCGAATGGGGAAGCGCCAAGTGGCAAGCTTCCATTGGTCCTGCATATCACAGATCGCAGGAGGAAGAGGCCACAACTTAAAGAAAATAGGCCTAAGAGATTTATGGTTGCGATGTGATCAAATCGCAATCGCCCATTGCAAAAAGGCAGTTTTCTGAATCGGCCCTAGTGGAGTCCAGCTGTAATGCGATATATATCACAATCGCAGTTCGCAGTAGCATGGAGTGCCAACCCGATTCCACGCTGATTGCGATTTGTGATGGGGCCCCAGACCCAAAATTTTATACATTGTGTTTAATAATCTTGGTGGGTCTGTGGTTCTTGCATAACACTTGATGTGTGGGTTGGTTTGTCTGGCGATTGGAAACGTCGATGGGTTATCAACGCCAATAAAGCCGCTCGGTTAAGGTGATTGGATGATCAAAGTAGTTAAGGGAGTTCCACCATGTTTTTAAAGGTTGTTGCCACGTACTATTCAGGAGCCCGAGAACCTCTATTGATAAATGTCGTTTGCTTAACTTGGTTTATCGTTTGGAACTTCCCGGGTATTGAGGGATTTGTCGCCATGTTGATATAGAGGACCATTTGTGTCAGAATAAGGTAGAGGGAATCAACAGAATAGTTCAGAAGCATTGCACGCAACAAACCGTGACCCTGGCAGTAGGGCAGGACCTTGCCTTGAGCATCATGGAAGTTCTGAGAAGTTCCAGAAGTCCCGATTATCCAAATTGGGTGTTTGGATAGGCGTTTTTGCATGTTTTTTCGCCAGGAGTTCAGTGGTATTGGTTGTTTTTGAAGTTTGGCTCTCTGTTCCTCGTCCATCTTCTAGCTTGGAGGTATAAGGATTGTAAAGAATGTTGCTTGTACTTTTATCTATTTTTATGCCACTTAATGAATCAAGGCCTCCCCACTATTGAGTAGGGACTAGAGACGTAGTCCAAATTGGACGAACTCCGAATCAAATCATTGTGCCATGGTTTCATGTTCTTCCGGTTATTTCCGCATTATTTATGTGTTTTTAAGTTCCATGGTTAATTAGCTCTTTTATATGTAATTCTAATGCATCTGTAATTAAAATATCTTGGATCACCCATGGTATCTGAAATGTTACAAGAGGCATGATTCTTGGTGAAAATATACCCATAAAAGTATAAATACAAGACTTCACCATGGATTAAACTATGTTTTTTTCTCACAATGTAGTCTCATGGTATATTATCAATTCAATTAAGATATTTGCTTTCTTTTTATTTTATTTTTACAATATTTCTCTTATGCATTGTGATATATTCCTTTGTCATTCATGAAGTTTCATTTCTTACAAAACTTGGATCACATCAACATTAATGCATTAGTTCCCAGGAGAACTTTGTAGTTAAGCATGCTTGGGCAAGCGTAATACTAGGATGGGTGACCTACTGGGAAATTTTAGTTTTTATTCTTTTGTCACTCTTTAAGTCTCATTCCTCCGATGATCCAGGTCATTGGAAATGAACAACTATGGTATTCCAACAATAAGGAACAACTATGGTAGTCTAACAATTAGTGAAATTTACCTAAGGGAATCATTACAGTGGGATCTACAAGCAATTCAGGGATTATAGTGGATTATGGAATGTTATCAAGTAACTAACACTCTTCCTACATCAGTACAACCGTTACAGGTTGGTTTCTTGAAAAAAATGTTGTCATGGAAAAGGAACAAAGGAGATCAATGAAACTTTCTTAAAGGGATTCCATGTTACTCTTCAACACAAGTAGTCAAAGGATTTACAGAAAGAAAAGGAAGTGGTAAAATGGTTGTTCATACTAGGGTCAAATCTAAAGTTCATGAAGATAGCGGATGCCCTTTTTAAATTGGAGACGTTAGACACATGTTTGTCCAAAGTAGCTCGATCTGATTGGAGGATACTAAGATGGGCATTGAAGCCATCAATGTTGGCCTTGATCCAGCACAGGTTTATGGAACACCCTTGTAAGGAGGTAGGACTTGCATTTGCTTCTTTCCTTAGTGAGTCATAAGGATAACTACTCATGTTCCCCCCCTACAACTATGACATTCTAAGAAGGGTGTTACATGTGATTTTGGAAAGCATCCAAGGATTGCATGATACTGAGGACCTTACCTTTGGTAAGAAACTCAAGCTCTTAGATGTGATGGTTAGAACCGTATTGTGTGCCATTGTGCTTGATTTATAATGCAATGACTTGATTTTTCAAATATTTCATTGTTTTCTTCACCAACATCAGACAATATCATCTAGGCATTGTTAAAAACAACATGCAAAATATTTTTTCGTTGATTTTAGGTGAAAATGATGCCGTTTCCAAGCAACTGTGATCAAAGGTGTTGGCTATTTGGAGGAAGGAGAAATTTGTTTTATCTGTTTCTCATGAAATCTCATAAAAATTGTTTAAGCATAACATAAATAGGTTCAAAAAGAAATTGACTAAAAATTAGATAAATTCAATGGGGTTGCAGGTCACATGATAGTCTGACAAGGGTAAGAATCCAATAAGAAGGAATATTTCCATCAAGTTAGGGGATGTGGAAAATTGGTAGCTTTGGTAGGTTTAGTAAGAGAAAGAATATATTGTAGCCAAAAAAGTTCAAGATAATGAAGAAATTGTGGCTATGGAGTGTCAAAAAATTACCCAACCTCAAGAAGACAACATGTCGGCTGATGAGGAATTGGTAGAAGAAGAAAGAGCTAGTGAAGCACATTCCTCATCGTCTACAAATACCATAAAAAATGTGGATGATAGAAACATCGACACTCAAGATCAGATGGATGAGCAGAATATGTATGAAGAATATGTAGAGTTGTGGGGGATTGAGAAGAGATATAGTTTAGAACAGAAGGATCATGAATCACCTCTTCCAGAGAAGTCATCAGAGGATCAAATGATAGTATTGGGTGAGATGGTAGAGCATTCACATTAAGGATGATCCATCAATGAAATGGAAGTAGATATGAAGACATTTGTAGTGGTTACAAGGCTTCTAAATGATAGTCACCATAAGAACATTCAAGGAAATATTAATAGTCTTATAAAGGCCTCTTATCAATGAAGCAGAAACTCAGGTGGCTAAAGGGAACGATATTAAAGAAGGATAATGAGCTTGACTAGTAGAGGGTCATAGTGTTAGGACAATTATCAAGCTTGTTAGTATTGAGGAGTGGTTAAAACTCATGATAGGGCAACGACATAAACATGCTCTTAATTTGATTTTAGAAAGATTAGGAGGTGAGATGTACAACATCCCTCTTCAGAAATACATAAGAAAGGCTTGCATCACATTGATTTCACCATTGCAGGGGAGTATATTTCTGAGTAATAGGTAACCTTACACATTATTTCTTAGGCCACATAAAGAAAAGGTGATGACACATAAGCATGGGATGGATGGATGGTAAGAGGAAGCAGGAATCCAAGCTTGCAGGTTGTTTGAGCAAGATGGAAAGTATATTGGGATGAAGAATTAGGAGATATAACTTTTGCATATCGACATCCTAGTTATAATCAGAGTAGTGTGTCATAAGCATGGTGGTATGTTTTAGGTATTGTTGATGATCAATGGGATATAAACTCTTTGGAGTGTCATAAATTCCAGAGTTGTTATAGTGGCAGTTGAAAACTACTATGACAGAGGTCCCCAATAGTTATACTAGAGGGAGATTATGAGTTGGTATCCTATCGAATGGGAAATTTATGGGAGATTACGTTTGGCCAAATGTACAACATAGTTGGAATGTACAGGAATTGGGGATGATAGATTCTCTATTTGGAAGTGGGATCCAAGTGGATTATCCCCTCGTATGGAAATGATCTACCAAGCAAGGGAACACAACTAGATGGTTGGAGGTACCAAGATTAATAGTATCTTATTGATGCAACATGATTTTAGCATAGACTTATTCATATTCATTTGGGATCTAAAAATTGGTTCTGGTATACAAATTTTGGATCCATCTCATTGATGCAATAAGGATTCTTTAGATTCATTTTGGGTCCTAGTATTAAGGTTAGAATTTGTTTGGGTCAAGAAATTTTGGGAAGGGAGGATGGTAATGTCCCTTTTTTCGAGCATTGGGAAATGAGAGCATCTCAATAGCCTAGGATGAAAATTAAAATTAGTTGTTGGTTATGAGAGAAATAATTAATTAAAAGTGACTAAGAAAAGAGAATATTAAAAAGACACTTTATTTAATAAAGGGAAAGTGACCCATGGTATTGACCATGGTATTCCAATAAGCCATTATAATAAAAAAGAGAAGCATGAACTCATGGGGGATATGATTGAATGATATGGTGAATTGATTTTGTGACTCTCAAAGCATTGTGTGAGGGTTTCTAACCGTAAGTGTGGATCATATTTGGGGGTAAGAATATCCTCCCTAGGGATCTAACTATTCACTAGTTTCGGTCATGAAACACCCACCCTAGCTAGTCAAGAGGAAGAACCACTTCAAGTTCTCCGGTGGTGTTTAGTGAGGAAAGGTGAGATTTTAGAGTAACTTTTAGAAGGCTAAAGAATCATACATTACAAAAAAGGAAGTAGAGCCAGAAAATGATTCTAAAGAAGATCGAGTTATTCCAACTTATCTATTGTTATGTTTCCTAATAAATTTGATGTAGTTTCCTTCTCAATATTAAACAAACAAAGTAGTTGAGGTTTGTAGTTATATTGTCCACAAGCTCTGCGAATTTCTTGTTAAATTTTGAGGTTTGGAGATATATTGTCCACAAGCTTTGTGAATTGCTTGTTAATTTTTCTTAGCACAATCTGGAGTGTATCTTCTGAAGAAATATCATCGAAAAATTCTATAAATTTTAATTAAATAAATAAACAGATATTACAATTTTACAAGGTAATTTTTCCAAAAAAATCTATTTGGGAGCATTGCTCTTGAACCCCTACGAGAGGGTGGGGGCTTCCAAAGGGTGTTTATTGTCCTCCTGGATCCCTTGGTGACAAAAGTATGGGGGGAGCCCCCCTATACCCCTCATCAAGAACTAGATCCAAATATGGCTAAAATAAAGACCTCTAAATCATGAAGATAGTCAGGCTCCATAACCAAAAATATCCCACTTGGAGACTAATTACAATAACCCTATTGCTACTACACTTTCTAGACTATGCTTAAATTTTGGACCTGGCTAGTTTCTCATATTCATCATCATGCTTGAATACCAACTCAAACTAAGCATAAACATAGTTTTGCCTTGGTTACTTCCTTCATTAACATGTTTAAATGATTTTGGCTAGTATGTATATTTTCCAACTTCAACTATCCCTCTTCCAAAATTCATTATATGAAATGGTGCCTATGTCGTAAATGTTGAATCTTAAAATGAAAGTCTAAATTCTTTGCAAGATGAATGATGCTCTTGCTATCACTATAGAGCTTACTATTCTTCTACTTCTTTCCCAATTCCTTCATGAACCAATGCAACCAAATCATCTCTTTACTAGCCTCTATAGTGGCAACATACTTTGATTTCGTTGTTGAAAGTGCAAAAACCTTTTGCAATTTTGAAATCCAACTTACTATTGTTCCACTTATAGTAAAATATACTTCATGGTGCTCCTCCTAGTTTCTATATCACCTACCATATCTAAGTCAACATATCCTCGTAGAACAATGTTTGAACGTCCAAAGCATAATTCTTAAGTTGTAGTACCTCTCATATACTCGAGAATCCACTTTACTACCTTCCAATGCTCTTTACCTTGATTGTCCATATACTTTCTTACAAATCCCACTGCAAGTGAAATATTTTTCTTTTTCCACACCATTATATACATTAAGGTTCCATCTGTTGATGAATATGGAACCTTGGACATGTAATGTATCTCTTCCAGTGCCTTATGACACATCTCCTTAGTCAATTTGAAATGACTAGCCAAATTTGTACTAACTAGTTTTGAATTTTTCACTTTAAATCTTTCAAACACCTTTTCTATGTACTCACTCTCATAGAATGTTAATTTATGATTTTTCCTATCTCTTGTTTATATCATACCAAAGATTTTATTTACAACACCCAAATCCTTCATAGAAAATGAATTAGCTAATTTTCTTCTCAGCATATTTATATCGCGTATGTTAGACCATTCAACAAGCATGTCATCTACATAAAAGGATAAGGTATAATAACTTCCATTATCCAGTCTCTTACAATAAACAAAGTGGTCATATTGACATCTATAATAACCTAGTTTTGTCATAAACCTACCAAACAACAAATATCACTTCCTTGGAGCTTGCTTTAAACCATATAAGCTCCTCTTTAGTCTACATACTACTTTTTCCTTCCCTTTTACCTCATATCCCTATGGTTAATAAGGAATTTAGACTTCTGTGATCCATAACATTGTTTAGAGAATTTTCGGCGAAATCACATAAATAATCTTTTGTCGACACGTTTCGAACCAACTAGTGTGGTTCATCGTCAGGACAAGTTGAAGAACTGATCCAGCTTAGCTCGTTAAATAGTATGGGCAGAGACTCCAACGGCTAGATTAATAACGGCTAATTTTGACCATATGACCCTAGCCAAATAATAATTATTTTTGCTATATCATTAATTATTATTATTCCTAGAAATTAGTTAAATTAGGTAAAACTATATAAGAAAAGGACTCCTACCGGTTAGTAATCCATTTATATATTTAACTAAATATAATTGTCTATTAATAAATTTATAAAGAAATAAACATATAACCTTCTCATATTGGGTTATCATAATAAAAATATTATTGGTTCGCTAGAGAGTAAATTTAATCATATTTAAATTCATGGAAAACACAATAATTAATAATGTATTTTATTTTTAATTATTATTATATCATTATTAATAATTAAGTATAAAATACACCCATGGATTAGGTAATTATATTAATACATTTAATGGGTCAAATTTTTATATCGAATATATATAATACTAGGAAATTAAGATAAACAAAGGGACTAAAATAAATTAATCCCATATACTATTAGGTTCTTAAGTTTAAAATATATTCAACCTTATAAAATAAACTATTATTAAGAACTAAATATGTCTTTTAGAAAATTATAATTAAATCGTTATAACGGTAGGTAATTTATAATAATAATTATAGCAAAAATAATTATTATTTGGCTAGCGTCATATGGTCAAAATTAGTCGTTATTAATCTAGCCGTTGGAGTCTCTGCCCATACTATTTAACGAGCTAAGCTGGATCGGTTCCTCAACTTGTCCTGATGATGAACCACACTAGTTGGTTCAAAACGCGTCGACAAAAGATTATTTATGTGATCCCTATGGTTGTTGTGTAAAAGTCTCTTCCTCCAATTCCCCATGAAGAAACATTGCATTTACATGTAATTCCTCAAGATGAAAATATTCTACTGCCGCCAAATTTAAAATGGTTCTAATTGAAGTCATTTTGACAATAGGAGAAAACATTTCATCAAAATATATACCCTTCTATGCAACCCCCTTTACAACAAGTTTTGTCTTGTACCTCCTTTTCAACTCCATCTTCTTCCTTCAACCTGTAAACAAATTTATTATACATGATCTTTTACTTGTAGGAAATTGGACCAAGTCCCAAGTTTGGTTACATACCAAAGAGTCCATCTCTTCTTTTATGCCTTGCTCCCATTTCTTTCTAATTCCTGCTTGCATTGTTTCTTCATATCTTTTTGGTTCACCATGATCAATCAATAATACATACTACAATGAAGGAGAGTATTGTTTAAGTTGTCTACTTAAGCTGGTTGATCTTCTAATAACATTTGCAAGAGTTTGAATACTTTTTATTGTTTTTTGTTGTTGAACATTTTATTTTTTTTATCACTTTCGGAATTCCTTTTTCCATGATTTCATGAACCACTGTGTATTATATGTTTCCATTTTCTTGTTTCTTTCTCTATAATTGATCTTTATACATGACCTTCTTGTTGAATACCACATATTTACTTCTAATTATTTTGTGATTTGCATAATCACATAAGTGATAACCAAATTATTAACTTTGTATCCAATAAAAGTACACTTCTTGGAGTTTTCCTCGATCTTTGTTCTATTGTCTCTATCAATATGGAGAAATGCTTCACCACCAAAAGTCTTCAGAAATGAGTATTTTACCTTTTTACCCGTCCATACCTCCTCTAGAATGCAACCATCCAAGGGACTTGAAGGCTATCTATTTAAAGAATGAATATGGGTTACACTTTTGGGCCAAATGTGGCGATGAAATTTCAAGTTTTTCCTCTTTTATCAAATTGAAGCCCTCAAAATTCATATAAGCACTGTGAATTTTGATTTAGACTAAAAATACAAATTGTGGAGAATTATGTTGTTTTCCTAATGATATTTTTTACAAATATATTTAGTGTCGTATAATATGTCAATTTTCCATTACATGAAATGTTTGTTCTTGCATTTTCACACATTTTAAGAGGTATGCGTGTGTTTGCATAGCATAAAGTAGTCTAAAA
>APFE030846983.1:6117-22832 GCA_000404065.3 Pinus taeda
AATAAAACCTATTCTTGAAAATGGGAGAATGGATTCACTTAAATAAAACCTATTCTTGAAAATGGGCGAATGGAAAGTTGTAACTCCTAATTTCAAGGGCTAAATTTATGTTTTTTACCCTCTCCCTTAAAATAAGGTGGGCTATTTGAGGTGATTTGTAAAATTGTACTATGATACAAAATATTCGCCCACTAAAAATTTAAAACCCCTTAATTTCGCCAAAGGGCGAACATTCGCCCCTAAAATTATCCTTGTTTGAAAGCAATGAAAAAAAATAAACTATGAATTCAATTGTCAAATGACATTCAAATAACATATTTTCGGAGCAGAAAGCAATGCTTGGTTTAATTCCAAAGGAACAAAAATAAAAAAATCTAGTGTATCACCTTAGGAGAATATATTGTAGCATGTGGGTTCCAATTCTCTCAATGGCAGGGTCATTTTTCCTCCTCATACACTCAATCTTAATATCTGGTTTATTTGGATGGCATGTCCCTTTATGGATGACCATCTTAAAGGGAAGACTAATAGCAAGAGGGAAAATAAACCATAAATGTATGAATAGGGATGATAGATTCCTCACTCTCTAATCTCATTCATGCAACATAACTTTGCTTTGTAATCCTCCTTCTTAATGCATCCACATAACTCCTTTTTATAGACAAAATGAATCCCTATCTTAAATAAACTCCCATGTGAATGTTGCTCTTTTAATCATGAGAACCATGTGACTAATGAGACCTCCAAAAAGATGAAAGCATTAAGACTTCATGAGATAGGAGTTTCAACTTGGTTCATATGCATCCATAACAGTGTTCTTAGTAGGTCTTTAGCCATTTATGGGCTACAAAGTATCTCAATTTATGGATTCATGGAAATTACATGACTATCAAATATTTATAAGTGCAATTGATGAATGTCTTAGGATATATTTCACATAGCCCCACAAATGGTCCACTAAAGGTTTGACTTGACTTAGTGGGTGAAAATAGCCATGAAATCATATGATGGGTTGAATTATGTGAGTTTTATGTGAATTATGATGATTCCAATTTTGACCACTTAATTTTCATGGGTGACTGAAAAATAGTGATAACAAAGATGTAATATAGTAAAATGTAGTAAAAAATACAAGTATATAGGAATTCGTTATAGCTAATTACCCTTGGTCAACATTAAACATAACCACATGCACAACATGTAAAATGCATATGTTTCCATGATGATAAATAATATTCAATTGCATATTCATAAACCGAGATGAGCTCTTATATTTTAACATGTTATATTCTAAGAAACTAGACAAGTACAAGTTATTTTCCACGCAAATTTAGGCATGTGTAGTTGCCAACCCCCAAATGTGGATATGATTCCACCAAGCTGAAGGAACCAGGCTATGATCTTCTAATTCACTCATCCCAACCCATTTTATCTGATGGCTCAACTAATCTACTTAGTATTGAACACTTTAGGCAACACATCAATCCATTAAACAACCATGGTAATCTCTTCTAGCTCCTTATACAACACGTATAATATATCTCCTTTCTCTACTCAATAATCTCTGAGGGAGGTTCTTCACTTTTAATGCTCTCGAGTGTAGGAAAAAAGAGTTTCATCTATTGAATGATTTTTAGGAATAACCCAAAAGAATAAAACTTGTCTCCCAATCAATAAATGAGCTATAAAACCTAGTGGGTTGTGCCTTCCTAACTTACCCAGCCTATATGATTGCATGGAACCATCTGTCTCTCATCTAAGTTGATTTGTACACTACCATGGACATTCCACTAGAACAATTCATGACAATAAACCGAATTAAATTATTGAAATATTTACTGTGAATGTCAATTCCTTTTAGATATCATATTCTTTATTTATTGTTTTTATGCCTAAATAAATTAGCTGAAATACGAGAAATATAGAACAAAAGTAAATACATACACCATCCACAATAGACACAAATTTTGCCTTGGGAAACCTTTATGAGAGAAAATACAACTAGAAGGTGAGGTTTCTCTCTTTTTCTCTACTAAGGAAATATGCAAGTGCAAAGGAATATGTACTCTCTATGCATTTATTTGAGCTATGTGGCTTGTCATCTTTCTACAAAACTTTAACCTCCTTGTTGTGCTCTTCAAATTCCCACTCCTAGTTGCTCTACTCAATTTGGAACAAAATACAACAACATAGAATGGACCCCTACTCCTCCTAGTGACTCAACATCTAACATAGCTTAATAGCTAACTAGCGGTAAGATTCAACTCCCTCAACCCTCAACTAGAATTATGATTTTGGACCTTCTAAAGTATTCTTGAAAATCTACATGTGGCTTGCCCCATATTCAAGAGTAGTGAGGGTTGACCTAGCATCCACTCATACCATGGTGGTCAACATAGTAGGTAAACTTGCAAGAGGCATAACTTTTGCATATGAACTCTTATTGATGTGATTCTTACACTGTTTGAAATTTTTGACTCGAAAAGTTCCATTTGATGGCTCAAAGTGGCTTTGGAAGGTTTCAAACCCCAATTCTCCAAATAGGCGCCCACCATTAAAATGACCCTACAACATGATTCCTCTATTTTTTTCCAATTCGAAGGCATCAAGATGGAAGAAAAATAATATAATGATATAAGTTGGATCATACCTCCCCATTTAAGGAGGATTTTGGTTCACAAAATCTTTATGGAATGAGAAGAGGAAAAATTTTGTATACCTCCTCTGTAGAGTGCCATTTTGCATTTCCCATAAGTTGTTATTTCAACCCAATCGATCAAAGCTCATGCTACTCTTATCTTGTAGTTTTGAACCTCTTCTACCAAATTATGTTCTCTATCAACTCTGTTTGGGCATCTAGATCTAGGTGTTATATGGAAGGTATGATCTGCCCCTCCTCCTAATATAACATGGAAGACTCATAGAGTTTGAGATTCTCCACATTCACTACTAATTAAATGTGCATGTATTGGGGTAGATAGATTTTGTAAGCATTATCTCTAACCTTTTCCAATATCTCGAAAGGGTCATACCACGCAGCCTAGATCACCTTATCAGGACCTTGTAGTCTTTCCTTGTTCAACTATAGCCATACTATATCTCCCACTCTAAAGACCTCTTTGTTCTATTGATCATGCATAAACTTATATTTTTCTTGTGACTTCTTCAACATCTCTTATACTTGCAAATGGATATACCTAATCTTCTCAATAATTTTTTTCTACTCTACATGCATCTCTTGTGAGATCCTCCCTTGCTCCTCCTTGTTTTCCATATATAACATCCAAGGGTGAAGGTGGAAAATATCCAAATCAAGTTTCAAAAGGTGGCTTACTACTAGAAGTGTGGATGCTTTGTTATAAGAGTGTGATATGTGTGTGTGTGTGGTTTTCATCCCATGTCTTCGGATGCTTCTAATTGTAATCCCTCAAAAGCTGCACCAAAGTCATGTTTACTACTTATGTCTACCCATTTGTCCATGGATGGAATATGTTGTAGATATTTTCAACTGTGTATCCATCTTCTCCCACAATGTAGTCCAAAATGCATTGAGAAATCTAATTTCCATTTTTGAAATGATACTCCTCAGTATCCCAAAGTGCACCTAAACATATTCAAAGAACAAGTTTACTACTTCTTCCCCTTTAATGGCCTTTTAACAGGGCATGAGAATGCACATATTACCGAAACCTCTCAACTACCACAAACAAGTAACCATGTCCCTTCTTGGTCATTGGTAAATCTCCAACAAAATCCATAGAAATTCCTTTCGAAGGATGAGTGGGTATAGGTAAGGGATGGTACAGACCTTGCTTCTTATTATTGTGCTTATTGGTACAACAAAGTATACATCCTCTAATGTATTGTTCTACATCTTCTTGCATTATGGACTAGTACACATGCTTATGTAAGTGGGTAATTGTCTTTCTAACACCAAAATTCCCTATAATATTGGAGGTGTGAGCCTCTTTCATATGCTATAACCACTCACCCTTAGGAACACAAAGCTTGTAGAAAAACCCATTCTATAGGTGATAGTCATATGTTTTTTCACCATCTTCTATATGACTCTAGCCCTATAGTTGTTGAAACACCTCCTTTAATTCATCATCTTCTATGTATACCTTGTTGCATGCATCATGGGTGAAAGGATCCATGTGCATCAAAGTCTACAAAGCTATAATTTTTAATGAGGGTGGCGTAAAGAATGTCTACCAACCTATTTGTGTCATCATTCTTATACTTGGAGAATAAATGAAATTGTTGTAAGACCCTATCTAGTTACAATGTTTAGTTTCTTGTAGCTTACTCTAGGCCTACAAATAATGTAGTGATTGGTAATTTATGTGCATGATTGTCTCCTTTCCCATCAGATAGTGTTTCCACTATTTGAAAACTTGTACCTAGGCATAGTGATCCTTATCATAGGTAGGGTAGTTGATAACTGCCCCATGAAATGATTTGGAATGATATTATTAAAGTCTTCCTCTTTGTATCAAAATCGCTCCCATTGAATACCCACTTGGAATGACTTATATAAGTTTGGTAATGCGATAATTGGTGCTTGAATGATTTTTCATTCTAGCTCATCAAAATGCTTTTGTTGATTCTTCCCCTACTGGAAATTATTTTGAATAATTGTTATGGAGTGATGTGGTGCATTTACTGTTGAAAATGAAGCTATGAACTTCCATAGGTATTGTGTCGATGTAACAAAACTCCTAACTTTATAGACATTTATATGAATTAACCACTTTATGATGGCCTCCATCTTTATGAGATCTATGTTAAGCTCCCCTCAACCAATCACATATCCAAAATACACCAAATATTAATGTGCAAACTCACATTTCTAGAGGTTTTCTAGTGATTTGTGCTTCAAAGTCTCTAACAATTGCTTCAAGTATGAGATGTTCTCCTCCCAGGTAGAACTGTAAGCCAATATATTATTTAAATAAACCATAACAAATAAGTCTAGATAGGGGTGTAGTACACAATTCATTATTCTCATATAGGTAGATATTCCATTGCATAAATAAAATGGCATGACCAACCATTCATGCAAACCTTGATAGGTTTTGAAGGAAGTTTTCTAGGTGTCTTCTTCTTTGACTTGAACCTAGTGGTAACCTGATTTTGAATCCAACTTGGTGAGGGTATTGGGTAGAAGGTACTAGTTCTTAAGCCTAATTATGTTTAATGTTGTGAAAATGATACACATCCGCCAAGTCCCATCCTTCTTTCATGTAATTATAATGGGTGTCACACAAGGTGAGGTGCTTGGTTGAATCGTGCCCTACTACAACAACTCCAATGGTTGCTTCTTCACTTCATTTGCTTCTAGGACAGAATGTTTTTATAAGCCATTATTCAATAATGGAGAGTCTATCAATAATCATATTTTGTGCTCCACTTATCTCTTGGGTGGTATCCATTTAGGCTCCTAGAATGACCCCTTATATGCCTATAACAACCCTTCGAATTGATGTTTATATTATTTAGTACACCACTCCAAGGATGTCTTTGCTCTTATTGACTCACCATTAGACTAATTCTCTCTTAAGAAAAGTAAAACATATTTCTCGATAAAACTAATCAACTTATTGGCTTAGGCGGCACTTATTAGTGAAACCTTGGACTTGCCTTTGTGCGTGTTGATGATGAATGATTTCCCATCATTGACGAGGCAGTATTGGTTAACTCTTTGCATGAAGATTACAACCCTCATATACATTAACGGACTCCCAAACATGACTCAACATACATTAAGTGGTACTATGTTCAGTACCACTTCATCAATATAATCAACACTTACAATAAATTATATCATGCACTATGGTGTGACCTTGATTTTGCATATTTTTTTACCTATCCCAATGGACATGGCTTAGGATAATCATGAACCTCCAATACAAGTCCATTAACCATATTTGTTTCTTCAATATTAACCTATGACATTGACTCAAGCAGAGTGTCTATCTTGCTCTTCTTGACTTAGATCTTAATGTGGAAGAGTTTGGTCATCTCCTCTTCTTTGTGATGAAGGATAATCAAATTCACCTCCTTTAGCACTTATGTGAAAGTAATATTTTCCACGTTGGAGCTAATTTCAACCTAATTGCTAGAATGTGTGACTAGAAGATTATTTCTCTTTGTATCCTTCTTGTGGTTCTTCAAAATCAACTTTGGATGCAATTTCTGGTATTTATTCTTAATGTAACCATCAATGTTGCAATGGTTACAATGGTTTTTATGATCCTTGCATTGATGCACAATGGTTGTTATCACCTTATCCTTTCCCCCTTTATATTTGTTCTTATCCTCCTTGGAGGTTTCCCGATGATCTCTCTCGTTTGAACCACTTAGTTGCTCTTTCTTTTGACATATGCTTTCTAAGTACCATGTATGTACGCATGCCTCATCCATTATATTTGGCTTTAAATGCATCACTTTCCTTCTTAGATGGCTATGTATAACCCCCATTTACATGAGGAGTACATCTAGGTTCCTGGGAGAGATACCCAACACGATGGCCATCTAACTAAACCTAATGGTGTGCAATTGTACATTTTACACGTGAATTTGCCTAAAGTAGTGCCATTGAATCCATTGTTTCTATACATACCCAATCGAGTAAAGTTGGGACTTAATGAGAGTTTTGAAATCCTCCCACCTAGTTACCAATGGATCACCCTCCAACCTAATTGTTTATGTATGGATTTCCCACCATATAAGGACACGGTCATCTACTTTAGTCTGGGAAATAATATTTTTTATTCTTCATCTATATGGTGAATGCTAAAATAAATTTCTAATTGCTACAAGTAATGATTTAGTTTTAATGCATCGATCTCACTTTGGTATGGCTTCATGTCCACCTTTGCTTCTACCTTTAATAAGGATTGTGAATGGTTGATGACACTCAAACTTGATTGCTCTTTCTTAAGCTCTTTCCTTGACTCCTTTTTTGGGTCTTCATGATCTCACAATTTCCCCTCTAATAAGACCTCTGAGTTAGAACCTTCATCCTCTCTGAAAATTCTAATCTTGATTGCTAAATCCACCATGTGTAGAAATTATTATTGTAGATTAAATTGATTATGCAATGTACTAAAGCAAAATACTTAATCTACTTCTACAATCAAACTTGTGGAATCTTAATCGATTTTGAGCAAGATCAAATAGAACACATATAACAAATGAAGAAGAAACAATCACACATGAAACACAGAAGAATACTCTAGGGAAAGCCTCAGCTAAAAACCTCGCTATCTGTATTATCATACAAGTGGAAATATCTTAGGATTACACAAAGCTTTAGCTCACAAGCTATCCAGCTCTCAGTACAACTCCTCGCTGCTGCTCATAGACAGTCAAAAGGCTTCTCACAAACCTTCTCCTCTGCCCTCCAAGCCTCCTATTCCCTTGCGCAGTTTCTCCTGGGTCCTCAAGCTGCCAGCTATGTGTAATTACCTCACACACTGCTCACTAACCTCTGAAATAACTGCACAATCCTAAAGGAGATAATTCCTTCTGCATGGATGAGTTTCCTGTATAGGAAAATTCCTCCAACTGATAGTACATTGTCCCTTCTTCTGATCTCAACTGGGTCTCTGACTGAACTGACATGCACGATTTACTTATGAGAGAATATCCAGTCATCTGAAGTACTCTAGTTACATGCATGCATGCATTAACTAACTGAACTCACAATCAGTTCCACAAACTGTTGGAACTAATCTAACTGGACTTAACTCAGTTAACTGAGCTAACTAATTACAACTCAAAGTACAACTCATCCTTATCACTTTAATTAAGGGATAACTTCCTCAATCAAAGGGAAAATTGGTGCACGTCTTCACATAGACTTCATGTTTGATTTTCTCCAACTAATTAACTCAAGATGAATTAATTATTTATTTTTCAAATAGCTACTAAGATCAAATTCGAATTTTAATTCTCAATTTTAGTTTAGGGACTAACTAAAATTGGAATGTATCCCGAAATGTTGTTTATAGCAATGTTATTTTTAGAATTTCTATTTTATCATTCCTTGTTGTTATATCCAACACTGGTACCTAAAATGCTATTTATAGCAATGTTATTTATAGCATTTCTATTTTTAGCATTTCATGTTGCCATTTTAAACACTCCCTCTCAACAAGAAAGGCATTCAACACGAACCCGATCCTGAAACTTTGGAATGTTCTGCATGCAACACTTCTCCCTAGTGTTGTTGCTCCAGCAACTCTAGAAACAAAAAAATATCCAACCTGAATCTGAATGATGCCTCTATCATCAAAGTCTGTGATTGTTATTGCCTCTATCGACTGAAAAACTTTGCACCATTGTGCTCTTCAGTATCTGACTACTCTAGCCTTTGTCACTTCGATCTCTAACTGCATCAATCCCACTGATTCCTCCTGCTGCATCTGTGTTGTTGTTGGTCCTATCTCCAAGCATGCATCCACACTACACCTCCTCTCATCATGTTGCATCGTGCTGCCCACTACTACACTACAACTTTGTTACTGAGAAGTAAGTAACTGACCTCCCTGTTGGGCTAGAAACACCCTCTGATGTTGAAGCTTCCTCTGCCGCTCCATCTACATCTGTCTCTACCCACTCAGCCAGTCCTGCTACTCCTCGCTGGGGCTCTCGTAGCAAGGTCTAATCAAAGAGGTTAGGTACCTCAAATATCCTACCTCTATTTCAGCCTTCTTGGGATTGTCCCTCCACATTGCCCTACCTCCTACCTGGAGGTATGGATGCATGTGATCCCTCTGCCCACTTGGCTCGAAATTTCCCCCTACTGGAGGTCTCTGCATGAGTGGATTCATCCACTCGATCTCCTCTCTACTTCTCCAGTTGTGGATACTCCACAACCTCCTAAAGTTGCTTCACCAATTGTGGCTCCTCCACAATTGTCTAAGACTTTTTCTGGTGCTGCATGTTGAGAGGTAATGTATTGTCCCTCTCAACCACCAAGTCTCCAACAATTTCCTTGCTCCTCAAGGAATTGCATGCACATCTTGAACCTCAAGGGCATACAGGTTCTTGACTCGTGAACCAATCTACTTCACCTGTCTCATGGTGATGTGTCTAAGGAAAACCTTTCCCTTACTGAAGACTACATCATAGCCTTTGTCTTCCGGCATCGCAATCAATACCAAGTTCTTCTTCAGTCTTGGCACATACTTCACATCTGTCAAGGTAATGTGAGCTCCATGCTCCCTCTGAAAAGAAACCGTGCCCACACCTGAAACACTATACTTTTCATCATTACCCATCGCTATGAGTATCTGAAGGTCTTTCTCCTCCAAGGTACTGAACAAACTCTTATCGCCGGTCATGTGGAATGAGGCTCCACTATCAAGAAACAAACCACAACCCATCATCGATGAAACCATGCATGTGATGAGGGTAAAATCTAATTTGAACTGAGAGTCCAATGCCTCACCTTCAGATCCTTCCTTGGATCCCATCTTGGATTTCTTCAATGGACAATTTGTTACATAAGGGCTCACCTCATGACAATGAAAGAATCGCACTTTCGATTTGTCAATCTTCTTCCCACCATGGAAACAACTCAATTTGGGATGATAATTCTTCTCCTTCCCTTTCTTTGCCTTAATCGCCAAGGCGCAATTTTCTTCATCCTCCTTGGATGAAGAACCATCTCTGGTGCTTCTCCTTATCTCCTCCTGCATCAGATCTGACCAAAGTCATTCCCAATCTGGCAGTTTCTCTCTTCCATTTATCGAGTCTTGGTAGCTATGCCAACTCTTAGGAAGACCGAGGAGAGCAAGACTCACCATGTAATCATCGGCTGTCGTGATCCCTACACTTCCAAGCTCATCCCTGCAGGTGGTGAGCTTGTTCATATATGTAGAGAACGTGTTGCCCTTTTCACACTTGATTTTCCGAAGCTTGTCTTTCAACGCCAGCTTCCTCTGATCATTGTTATTCTAATATAGATCCTTCAATGTTTCCCACATTGAAAATAGTGTCTCCTTCCCATGGAGACTCGAGACAATGTGGTCTCGAACTCCCTCCAAAAGAATCCTCCTCGCTTGAGCCACATATTTCTTCCATTCCGCCAATTCTTGGGCATTAGCTACTACTGGATTGGGGAGTTCTTGATCAATGAAGTCATTCAAACCGTTGTTGTCTAATAACACTTCCATGCGGTCCTTCCAGGCTATATAATTTGAGTTGCCATCAAGGGCATACTCGAGTCTCAAACCATTGAACGCCATTGGTGAAATTTGAGATGTGATAAGAATTTGAATTCTATAATCAGGAACTTCAACCTTCGAACTTCTCTTCTTCGTATATTGTTCACAGCTTCGATAAACTCAGCTATAATACCATGTATAAATTCTCATTGTAGATTAAACTGATTATGCAATGTACTAAAGCAAAATACTTAATCTACTTCTACAATCAAACTTGTGGAAGCTTAATCGATTTTGAGCAAGATCAAATAGAACACATATAACAGATGAAGAAGAAATAATCACACATGAAACACAGAAGAATACTCTGGGGAAAGCCTCAGCTAAAAACCCCGCTATCTGTATTATCATACAAGTGGAAATATCTCAGGATTACAGAAAGCTTTAGCTCACAAGCTATCCAGCTCTCAGTACAATCCCTCACTGCTGCTCATAGACAGTCAAAGGCTTCTCACAAACCTTCTCCACTGCCCTCCAAACCTCCTATTTCCTTTCACAGTTTCTCTTGGGTCCTCAAGCTACCACCTGTGTGTAATTACCTCACACACTGCTCACTGACCTCTGAAATAATTGCACAATCCTAAAGGAGATAATTCCTTCTGCATGGATGATTTTCCTATATAGGAAAATTCCTCCAACTAATAGTACAATGTCCCTTCCTCTAATCTCAACTGGTTCTCTAACTGAACTGACATGCATGAGCTATTTATGAGAGAATATTTAGTTGTTTGAAGTACACTAGTTACATGCATACATGCATTAACTAACTGAACTCACAATCAGTTCCACAAACTATTGGAACTAATCTAACTGGACTTAACTCAGTTAACTAAGCTAACTGATTACAACTAAAATTACAACTCATCCTAATCACATTAATTAAGGGATAACTTCCTCAATCAATGGGAAAACTATTGCATGTCTTCACATAGACTTTATGTTTGATTTTCTCCAACTAATTAACTCAAGATGAATTAATTAAGTATTTTTCAAACAACTGCTAAGATCAAATTCGAATTTTTATTCTCAATTTTAGTTCAAGGACTAACTAAAATTGGAATGTATCCCGAAATGCTATTTATAGCAATGTTATTTTTAGCATTTCTATTTTATCATTCCTTGTTGCTATATCCAACACTGGTACCTAAAATGTTATTTATATCATTTCTATTTTTAGCATTTCTTGTTGCCATTTTCAACACCATGAAGAGGTTCATATTACAACTAATGTCGACAATTGCACTTCCAACCTCACAAATCTTTCTTTTGTCATATCACGAGGGTTGTTGTGAACAAACTCATTGGCCATGGTTATGGTTCTATTATTATTTGTTTAAATCAATTCCTAGATCCTTATGACTTCCCACAAAATACCTCAAATAAACCTGCTTTGCTACCAATATGATTTGTAAATTGTGGTGGATATTCTACTAGAACAATTATTCACAATAGATATAATAAAACTATTGAAATATTCATTATGAATGTTAACTCCTTTTAGATCTCATATTCTTTATTTGTTGTTTTTATACTTAAATAAATTAGTTGAAATATGAGAAATATAGATAGAAATAAGTACACACCATCTACAATAGACACAAATTTTGCATTGGGAAACCCTTACAGGAGAAAACCCAACTCAAAGGTGAGGTTGCTTTGCACTTTTTTTCTTTGGTATGGAAATATGCAATTGCAAATGAAGAGGTATTGTCTATGGAGTTACCTGGGGCCTATGTCCTATAATATTTTTATATAACTTAAAGCCCCTCCATTCTTCTCTTTAACTTCCCATTCCTAGGTGTTCTACTCAATTATGGAACAAAATACAACAACATAGAATCAAACCCCTACTCCTCTTCGTGGCTCAGTATTTAACATAGCTCGATAGCCAACTATGGGTAAGAATTGACTCCCTTGACCCCTTGGACCTTCTAGATACTTCTTGAAAATCCACACATGGCTAGCCCCATATACATGAGTAACGATAATTGACCTAGCATCCACTCGTATCATGGTGGTCAACATAATAGGAAAACTTGTGGGAGGTATAACTTTTGCATATGAACTTGTTGTCACTGCAACAACGAACCTCTAATTTTTTTGCCTATGTCAATTTTGGTGCCTACGTTAACGGTCGTTTCAAGCCCCTATGCATCATCATGTGGTTTTATTTGTCATTTTTGAGTGTTTATCCTAGTGGCGTATCCTCCTAAGTTAATGTGTCTCAAGCATAGTCACTTAACCATTAGAAGTGTTTGAGTTAATAAGTTGTGTTTAGGTGAACTATCAATCTTTCTTGACTTAGAAACTTGCCTTATAACCATGGACACAGTCAAAAAAGAACACAAAAGAGGAAAAATCAAGAAAAACCCAAGAAAATCTCTCACAAAAGAAAAAGTGCACTTTGAGTTGATGAAGGCTTGCACTTAAGGTGAGCGCACTCTTTTCATGCTTTGAAAGTGTGCCCTACTAGGGTACACTCGTTCAGGCTGAGCGAGTGCACCCTACCTAGGTTCACTCCTCCATGATGAAGATTTGCGCCCTATCCTGTTGCATGCATGGTCTAACTTGTTGCATGAGGGCGCAATCCTAAAAAAATAGGAACCGCCTTAACTCCTTCTTAACTGATCCTTTCCACTGACAACAAGTGGAACTAATGCATGAGTTAGTTTTGCATGTTGATCTCTTTAAATAAACTCAGTTAATCATTCCTTCATCATCATTTCATATGAGCGCATAGTTGGAAATCGTCAACCCCTTCATCAACCAGTGCAACAAGTAAGTTTGCATGCTCAATTATTTATTGATTTTTATCATTTAACTGTCAAATCTTGCTTTGTTTGTTGTTGATTTCTTGTTTTGTAGTGTGTTTTCTGACGTTTTAGTTGGATCTTCATCTTGCAAGTGTTCATTTACCGTCCCATGCAAGAATCCTTCCACATTCCTGAAACTCTTCATCTTCCATCATGCATGTGACAACAACTTATATAGCATTGCAGATCATTCCTCTCCTATATTAGCATCGAATTCTACTTGTTGTACTTGTTTCTAGGCTCTTTTCAGGGAGAGTGCACCCCGTGAGCTCAAAGCTCCTTTAGTCTCAAAAATTGTGCCATGTTCAACCCAATTTTCTTCCTAGGCACATGGGCGCATTAGGAAGGCACAAAGCTTTTCCTTGTAGATTTTCATGTAGATTCACAACTCATGTAATGCACTAAAACACAAGACAAGAATATACTCTACTCTTTAAACAATGGAAACCAAGAGTCGATGAAAACAATAATCGACAAGAGGAAGATAATCAAAGACACATAACACAATTTTTTCTCTGGGGAAAGCCACTGCTCAAAACCCTGACTATCTATTACATTAATTAGAAATCTGAGTGATAATACAAAGCTTGTTCTCACAAGAACAATTCCGCACAAGTATAATCAACTCTCTGCCTCACAAGCCCGCACTGACCAACAATTAGCCAATTTATGTTGTCTTCTGAGCCCCAATCTCCTTGCACAATTCTTGTGAGGAATAACCCATATTTAATTGAAAATTCCTTCTTCCATAACTACACAATCCAAATCTAGGTCCTCTTATGATTGCATGCATGATCTGTACAACTCAGGTCATTCTACAATTGATAGTACATTGTCCCTACACTATAGTCTCAACTAGGTCTTTCTATGAAATGACATGCATGAGTTTCTCTTAAGGGAATCTCCAGTTAGCTGGAGTAGCACTAAGGATGCACCAACGCACCAACTCACTACTGGACCTCTACTAGTTCCACAAACAGCTAGAACTAGTTTAACCGACCATAACTCAGTCAAACTGAATTATCTAGTTACAACTCAAATAAACTCATCCTGGACCCATAAAATTTAGGGAGAACATATACATGACTATAGAAAGATTTCCAACTCGAAATTCCTAAGATAATTAAGTCAATTAAACTTTATTAACTATTTACAAGTTACTATGAGAATAGAATTCGATTTTAATTCACAGTTTAATTCAAGGACAAATTAAACTGGAATTTCTTATTGTCATTTCTCAACACTCCCTCTCAATAAGAAAGGGATTATCAGTTACCCTGATCCTGTCTTTGTGAAACTCGAATTTACATCTTGACTATTCCTTTGTCAAAATGTCACCATCTTGCTCCTATGTGAGAATGCACTCCAACAACATAATCTCCCTCAATACACAATCTTTGAGATGATGATATCGGATATCAATATGCTTGGACCAATCATGAAAAACTAGATTTTCAAAGAGTTTGATACAACTCTAATTATCACAGTAAATCACAGTTGGATCCATCTTCTGACCAAACAAACCAACTAGAATATTCCTCATCCAGATGGCCTCACATGCTACCTGAATCGCAGCGATGTACTCTGCCTCTGTTGAACTGAGTGCAGCTGATCTTTGTTTCTTGTTGTACCAAGAAACTGTCACTAACCCAATACTAAATATCCCTCCTGATGTGCTCTTCCTATCGAATGGACTCCCTGCTCAATCTACATCGGTGAAGCCTTAAAGCTTCACTCCCTCTGTCTGTCTATACCATAATCCATATTGAGTAGTGCCCTTGTTGTATCTTAACACATGCTTTTTCACCTTCCAATACACCTTGGTAGGCCTAACCATCGCTTGACTAAGTTGGTTAACTGCATAGCACATATCCGATTGTGTGTTCACCAAATACATGAGTGAACCCACGGCTACTTGTAAACAATAGCTTCCACTACTTCCCCTAAAGTAACATCCTCTTTCCTCCAGTTACCTGCTAGAGGAATCTCCATGGGTTTGTTGCTCTCCATGCGAAACCTCTTGAGTATCTCGTTGGCATACTTGCCCCGAGACACAAACAATTCCCCATCACCCTGTCATACTTCCATGACCAAAAATAATGCATGAGCCCCATGTCCTTCATCTCAAACTCTCTTGCAAGGTCCTCCTTGCAAGACTTGATTAGTTGATCATCACATGTCAAAATCAAATCGTCGACATATAACACAATGATCAACAATTTACCTTCCACCACTATGTGGTACAGGTTTGCATCTGCTTCACTATTGGTGAAGCCCAACCCATTGAAGTAGCTATTGATCTTGGTGTACCAAGCATAGGGTGCTTGCTTCATCCCATACAATGCCCTCTTGAGACGACACACATGCGACTCACAGTCAGAGGTCTCAAAACCTTTAGGCTGCTCTATGTACACCTCTTCCTCAATTGTGCCATTAAGGAATGTTTTCTTTAAATCCATTTGATGTGTCTTCCAACTCATCTGCACTAATAGTGCCAATATAGATTTGATCGATGAGTACCTTGCAACAGCAGCAAAAGTCTCATTATAGTCAATCCCCTCCACCTGTGAAAAGCCATGAGCCTTAAACCTAGACTTATGCTTCTCCACACTACCATATGCAGCTTGATTTACCTTGTAGAGCCATCGAGAGCTCACCACTAACTTGTCGTCCAATCTCGGGACCACATCCCAAATGTTGTTACGAACTATGGAGTCATACTCCTCCACCATGGCATCAACCCAAACCAATTGTTGCACTGCCTCCTCAAAGGAAGATGGCTTTGTCTCAACACATCTACTCATAAGAACCATGTATGCAGTGTACTTCTCAGGTAACCTCCTCTTCCTGCGTTGTGATGTGGGTGCTCCCACATTCTCCTGTGCATCATGCAATAACTTGTCAGCCTCTATGGTGCGCTTTCTCCCATATCTGAAAGACTCTGCCTAAGTGGATGTCTCCACTCTTGGATCCTCTGCATGTGGCTGCTCAAAATCAATCTGAGGCTCCTCAACCTTAGTAGCTAAAATCTCTTCAAGCTCCCTCTCAAGGGAAACTCGCATGGCCTTCTCCTCATCGAATTTGACATCCCTGCAAACCATTGTCATCCTGTTGGTCGACAAGTACACCCTATAGTTGTGAGGTGTATCAGTGTACCCCACCAATATCCCCAACTCTAGTGTCGACTCAAGCTTCTTCCGTGCATCTTTGGTCACGTGGCAATATATTGATGACCCAAAAATCCTGAAGTGACCAACATCTAGTCTCTTACCGGAATAAGTCTCCTCTGGTGTCTTCATCCCAAGTATCAGATGCAGGCTACGGTTCTGCAAATAAACCGTTGTGATGCATGCCTTAGGCCACAAGTGTGGTGGTAAGCATTGATCATGCAATATTGCACGTGCTGCCCATACAATGCTTTTGTTCTCCCTCTCGGCCACCCCATTCTGTTGTGGGTTATGGGGCGTCGTCAACTCCCGTTTAATCCCTTCTGATGCACAAAAGTTCTTAAACTCATTTGAGACATAATCACCATTGTTATCACTCCTCAAATCTTTAACCCTCTTTCCAAACTCTTTCTCAACCAATTCTTTAAATTCACAAAACTTTGTGAAAGTTTGATCCTTCTTCTGCATGAAAAATATCCAACATTTACAAGAAATGT
>APFE030846983.1:35331-50201 GCA_000404065.3 Pinus taeda
GGCACATTAATAACAATATGGGGACAATAGGGGCACAACAATATTAATAAGGGATACAACTACAATAGTAATGGGGGGATCACTAGTATTATAGGGACCTAACAAGAGTTTTCACACAACTTCAATGTGTCTACAATGAATTGAACTAAGCTCTGCATAAAAACAACTCTTTGTTTCAAGCCTCTGTTCTCATTGTCATGATAAATGCTTCAGGAGTGATTGCTTCAGGATTAACTACTTTAGGAGTGACTTCTTTAGAGGAGTGACTATCGCGGTTTCATATTGTGCGTTCAATTAAAAAACAACCCTATTCATACTCAGATAATCTTCTTAGATCCACAGAGCATCCTTTTGAACTGTTATCTGAATCATTGTCAAACACAGGTCCGAGCATTTCAATAAATAACCCAGTCAACAGACTGCTCGACTTCCAGCTTCTTTCTTCTTCCGCTAGACCTTTTGGCTTCCTTCTTCTTCTGCTGGACCTTTAGGATTCCTTCTTCGCTCGCTCGACCTTCGCCTTCCATTTTCGTTCGCTCCACCTTTGGCTTCCTTTTTTTGCTTTCTCAACCTTTCGACTTCTCGATCTTCGACTTCCTCTATCTCTTCAAGTTCATGAGTTGTGAACTGTTACTTCTTCTCTCTGTTAGATTCCCGAGATCAATTACCTGAATTTAAGTGTTTCAACTTGTATATATGTGAGTTTTTTCAATAACCAAAAGACACGTTCATTGGGAGGAGAGGCCGACTTAAGATGTTACATATTAAAATTATATCAGAGAGGCCCTTTTTTAATATTCATCAAATAGACTTGATTATTCACAGAAACCATATAAGAGAGGCTATACCCATAGGGAGGTCCCACATGCCACATCACTACCTCAATCGTAATCGCAACTTTCGGAGGTCTTTTACAAGTCGTGCATACTTAATGGCCGATTGCCCCTCCTGGATGTGATATTATATTAAACTATTTTGATAAACCCATTGGGTCCACCACGTTATTGCAATCGTAATTTCATAAGACTCCTGTAATTGCAACTTTATGAAAATCCACATTAATAGAAGTCCCCACATGTCATGTCATGGCTTAATCCCGCGATCGCAACTTCACGAGAATCCCGCAATCGCAACATTCAATAACACCAATATCCACATATCACCCCATGGCAGATGCGATATTTAATAAACTATTTTAATAAGTCTGTCGGGTCCATAACTATATCACAATCGACAGTTTGACATTCCTTTGAACTTTGTGATTACTGCAAATGCAATATTTAATTAAGCCATATTATAATGGTGCAGTGGATCCGCAGTGCTATCGCAATCGCAGTTTTCAAGTGGCATTCCTTTGTGATACATAACTTCCAATGCAGATGTGATATTTCATTAAGGTGCATTATAATGGGACCATTGAGTCTGCAACTCATATCACATTCGGGGATTTTAGTGTAACAACAAGGCTTTAAGACTCGTAATGCGGTGGATGCGATATTTCAATAGAGGCGTATTGTAATAGAACCGTCGGGTCCACATATTATATCGCAATCTATGGTTTGCAGGACTTTGACTGGCACACAGACTAAAATGGCCTTAACCCCCGCAGTTGACTATGATCTAAGACTTGAATATGTGATCGATGGCTAGGATTGAGTGCAGGACTTCAGCCACGATCAAGGAAATCCATACTTTCCTACCCATGCAGTTGCTAATCACTGTTGATCTAACAAATCTGTCGATCTAACGATCTAGATCTATTCCTCTACCATTCTTCTTCTGCAAGCACTTGGGTTTGATCTATTCCTCCGCCATTCTTCTTCCGCAAGCACTTGGGTTTGATCTCTTGTGACTTCTCTTCACTCTTCCGCTCTTCCAATATGTGTTGCTCCTATGGCTTATCTTCCTGTGACCTCCGATAACTCTGTTTATGCTCCTCCACTGTTTTCTTCCTATCGGTTCTTCTTCGGCATATATTACATGTGATACTTCTGATATGGCTCCTCCTATGTTTTCTTCTTTACTCCTCTAATATCGTTGTTAACTCCTACATTATGTTAGCTCCTCCGATATTTCATGCGATAGCTCTGATATGGCTCTTACTCTTGACTTGGCTTTCCCGTGGCTTCTTTGTGATTTCCGATGGCTACTCTTTGATGGCTTTTGTTATTATCTTCCAATGGCTTCCCTGATGTCTTTCCTCCTTGGGTCTATTGCTTTATATTATATATTCTATATATTATATTATATATATATATATATATAATATATATATATATATATATATATATATTATATTATTTTTCATTCCATATGTTGCATTCAATCCTTAGGTCCTTCATGGGCAACATTATGATCACAAGAATTTGCCATCACAAACACTACCATATTGACTTCAATGACAACCTTGATTAACAATCTCCCCTTTTTTCATTGATGGCAATATTCTTCTTCTCTCCCCCTTTGACATCAATGGCAAAGGAGTGCGCAAGGACTCCCCTTGTCGAACTGCTCCTCCCTGTCAAACTGCTTTTGTTCTTTATGAATATAATATTTTTATGGGTATGTTACTCCCCCTATCGTGGTGCTCTTCTTTTTACTCAAGATAGAAGGATTGTTGCCTCATCATCAACTAGCACATTATCCCCTCTTCATGTCTCAAAACTTCTTCATAATGCTTTCAACAATGCTTAAATATGCTCCACTTCAATGCTTCAAAACATACTCCAAATAGTCATACACCAAATGTCCAAGTCCAACTTTTTTATGCTTCTACACCATATTTTGTTGTCTCCACAGTCAGAAATAAGAGGCCTTCACAGTCTGAATCAAGAGAAAATTCCACTGAATTTCTTCAAATCATGATTCCTTTTTATCTCTGTGCTTCTCCTTAAGTTGTTGAGCTATATTCGACATCACAATCATTCTCCCCCTCTTTTTTTTTTTTTTAATATCTAATCCGTGAGTGTCTTTTAAATTCTTTCTACTGGTTGACAACTTTTTGCAATTCTTCGATTATGCTAGATTCTTCCAACTTCTCTTACTTTAAGGTCCATTCCCAGATGTGTATGTTGTTTGAAGGTTGCTTCTATTATTGTTCTTGATTTACCTATTCTCACATCATATCCCTTAGTTGAGACCTTCAACTTCTGTAATACCAACAACATAGTTATTTTCCCTATTTCTCTGGCATTGGATGGGCTTCTTTGCTGCTCTAATTTATCCTTAGTGATCAAGTGGAAAACATCTTCAACAACAGTCCAAAGAATGGTTACAAGATCATGTTCTTCAATGTAGTGCTCCTGAGAAATGATCTTTATCAAAGAATGATTGTTAATATAGCTCATCAAGGATTTCATAAGGACCCTTTCACGAATAGCTTCTGCAATAATGATCAAGAATCACAGGCTCCCCCTAACTGTATGCATCATCTCTTTGTGGCATAATCCCATCATTAAACACTTGAAATATCAAGAATATCTTCATCAAATCAACAACATGTGTTGTTGGCTAGAGAGTTCAGGAGATTTTCATATTGTATTTGCTTTCTTCTCCATACTTGTGTAACTTTCTTTTCTAGCATGGTTCTAGCTTGAGAAGGTGCCCATATCAAGTTACAATTTCATGCCATATGACCAATTTTTTGACACTTGAAGCATTCTATGTTGTTCGTGAATAAGAATTCATGACTTCTTCTTGTGAAATTGCTTCTCGGAGATTGACGGGGATCATTATAAGCCCGACAATATTTTGCCATGTGACCAAAGTTTGTACAAGAATAACAATAACAAATAAATAAATTTTGGTACCTGGGAGATGGAGATTTCCTTGATGTACTTCTGAAGCCTTTCTGCCTTGGGATTCCTTGATAATATTTATTGCCTTTTGTATTCTTGACATCATCTACAAGTCTTCTTGGAGCGGGGTTTCTTTCATTGTTGCCTTGACTCTTCTCCTTGCCTTTGCTGAAACTGGGAGCATCAACATTTCTTTCTGACTTCCTGACATCTTTGTTGTTTGAAGTATGGTCACCCTTGCTTGAGGATTCACCTTCATAGCCAAGACCTGATTTATCAAATGAAGATCTTTGATGGTTGAGCATGTCATCCAAGGCTTGAGAGCTCTTCAAGATTTTGTCCATCCCTTTAACCTTTTTCGTGAGGGAGACAATCTCTTCTTCCAATCTTTCGCAATCATTATTCTTCTGAGCAAGTTGTTTCTTGGTTTCTTCCTTGATACGAATAGCTTCATTTGCTTCTATTCTAAGGGAGATGATATCTGACTTCATTTTGAATATTTCTTCGTTTTCTTTTGCTATAATGCTCTCCATTTCTTCCTTGATTCTTGTAGCTTTACATGTTTCGGCCTTGAGAAGGTTGAGGTCAGATTTTAGTTTGAAGAATTCTCCATCCTTTGCTTTTAGTTGACATATCATGGTGTTTCTCTCCTTTTCTGCTTCATCAACCTGTCTTTCTATGATTGCCAATGCTTCCATTGTCTTCTCAACTCCTTGTGCTAACTTTCTTGCTTCTTATAGTTGGGATTTGAGAGAGGAGACCTATAACTTGTACTGACCAATATCTTCTTCAAGTTTGTTCAATTTCTTATGCCTTTGTTCAAGTTGACTTGACAAGGTATCTTCCCGTTTCTTTTCTTTATCCAATTGATTTGTCATGGATATGACTTCTTCATGATGCTTTCTTTTGCTTTGATGAAATTCCTTCTTAAGCTTGGCAAGCTCTTCATCCCTTTCTTGTACTTGAAGCTTGACAAGGTCAACTTTCTTCCTTGTTTGGTCTTGGTCACCAGCTAGTAATTTCTTATTAAGTTCCTCGTTTTCCTTTTTCAAATTGATAATCTCTTCCATGGTAGCCATAAGTTTAGTGAGGAGATCTTCTTCAAAATCTTTTTCATTCTCTTCATTTTCTAGGTCTTCTTTAGCCTTGATGTCATCAATCTTATCTTAAGATTCCTTGATGGGCTCTGGATTTTCTTCTTGTTTTCCATCATTTTTTGACTAGAGATTTTTGTCAATGCTCCTTTTGAGTGAAGATCATGAAGTTTGTCCCATATACCCTTCGCTGACGAACATTTTCCTAAATTGTTCTTTATAGAATCTGGTAGCCCATTCAAGATTGCCTTCATCACTTTTGCATTGTACTCCTTGGATTCTCCATTCATCATGTTATCAGTAATTATTGATTCCCATACTTCAATACCTTGAGTCTTTAAGAAATTCCTCATTCTTCCCTCCCATATATCAAAGTTCCCATTGAACAATGGAGCCGGCACAAATTGATTGACTTCAATTTCAGTGGTTGAGGGAGACACATCTTTAGGAGGATTGGAGACTTTCTTCCTCGGCTTCGCCATTTGTGTTCTAATGATCAACCTTCAAGCTGATGGGCTTTGAGTGAAGGTACTGGCTCCGATACCAATTGTTGGGAATACTGAGAGGGGGGTGAATCAATATTTCTTTTCAATTGTTATTTTTACCAGTTAAATCATTTATATTTAGAACACAAAATGAACAATAGGAATAAATGTTTTTATTAATATAATCTTTACAATAAATCAGGTACAATATATATAAGGCTCCAACCTGTTGCCAAGCACCAACTTGGTCTTTTGTGAGGCTCCAACCTCTAGGGAACCAACCCTATCTTCTCAAGGCACCAACCTTGTGTTAGGAGCACCAACTCCAAGAACACCAATCCTTCCAATTATGAGGCACCAACCCCAAGGGTTCTAACCCTATCTTGTCAAGGCACCAACCTTGGATTTAGAAGCATCAACTCCAAGGACACCAATCCTTCCAATTCTGAGGCACCAACCCCAAGGGATCCAACCCTATCTTGTCAAGAAATGTTTTGATTATATTACACTGCTCTCAAAATCTTCTTCACTGTGTCTTGTCAATTTACAGCTTCACTGTTACATCAATGACAACCTGCCTTCATATGAAGGAGTCTTCACAATTCTTCATATTGCCCAAACAGAGTTTGCAAATTTACCTCATGATGATTTCAAATAGCCATCATGATCTACAAGAGCCTTCACACAACTTCAATGTGTCTGCAATGAACTGCACTAAGCTCTGCACAAAAACAACTCTTTGTTTCAAGCCTTTGTTCTCACTGTCACGGTAAATGCTTCAGGAGTGACTATCGCGGCTTCATATTGTGTGTTCAATTAAAAAACAACCCTGTTCATACTCAGATAATCTTCTTAGATCCGCAGAGCATCCTTTTGAATTGTTATCTGAATCATTGTCAAACACAGGTTTGAGCATTTCAATAAACAACCCGTCAACAGACTGCTTGACTTTCGACTTCCTTCTCCTTTGCTGGACCTTTCAGCTTCCTTCTCTTTTGCTGGACCTTTCAGCTTCCTTCTTCTTCCGTTGGACCTTTCGGCTTCCTTCTTCTTCCGCTGGACCTTTCAACTTCCTTCTACGCTCGCTCGACCTTCGGCTTCCACTTTAGTTCGCTCCACCTTTGGATTCCTTTTTTCGCTCGCTCGACTTTCGACTTCTCGATCTTCGGCTTCCTCTGTCTCTTCAATTTCACGAGTTGTGAACTGTTACTTCTTCTCTTTTTTAGATTTTCGAGATCAATTACCTGAAGTGAAGCGTTTCAACTTATATATATATGTGAGTTTTGCCAATAACCAAAAGACACGTTCATTGGGAGGAGAGGCCAACTTATGATGTCGCATATTAAAATTATATCAAAGAAGCCCTTTTTTAATATTCATCCAATAGACTTGATTATTGATGAAAACCATATAAGAGAGGTTATACCCACAGGGAAGTCCCACATGCCATGTCACTACCTCAATCGCAATCGCAACTTTCGAAGGTCTTTTACAAGTCGTGCCCATAACATAGCCAATGGTCAATTTCCCCTATTGGATGTGATATTATATTAAACTGTTTTGATAAACTCGTTGGGTCCACCACTTTATTGCAATTGCAATTTCATAAGACTCCCGCAATTGCAACTTTATGAAAATCCACATTAATAGAGGTCCCCACACATCATGTCATGGGTTAATCCCGCGATCGCAACTTCACGAGAATCCCGCAATCGCAACATTCAATAACACTGATATTCACATATCACCCCATGGTAGATGCGATATTTAATAAACTATTTTAATAAGTCCGTTGGGTCCACAACTCTATCACAATTGGCAGTTTGACATTCCTTTGAACTTTGTGATTACTGTGGATGCGATATTTAATTAAGCCATGCTATAATGGTGCAGCGGGTCCACAGTGCTATCGCAATCGTAGTTTTCAAGTGGCATTCCTTTGTGATACATAACTTCCAATGCGGATGCGATATTTCATTAAGGTGTATTATAATGGGACCATCGGTTCCGCAACTCATATCGCAATTGGGGATTTCAGTGTAACAATAAGGCTTCAAGACTCGTGATGCAGTGGATGCAATATTTCAATAGAGGTGTATTGTAACAGAACCGTCGAGTCCGCATATTATATCGCAATCTATGGTTTGCGGGACTTTGACTGGCGCACAAATTAAAACGACCTTAACCCCCACAGCTGATTGTGATCTAAGAGTTGAATATTTGATCGATAGCTAGGATTGAGTGTGGGACTTTAGCCATGATCAAGGAAATTCGTACTTTCCTACCCTTGTAGTTGCTAATCCGTCAATCTAACAGATCTATCGATCTGATAATCTAGACCTATTCCTTTTCCATTCTTCTTCCGCAAGCACTTAGTTTTGATCTCCTGTGACTTCTCTTCACTCTTCCGCTCTTCCAATAGTTGTTGCTCCTGTGGCTTATCTTCTTGTGACCTCCGATAACTCTATTTATTCTCCTCCGTTGTTTTCTTCCTATCAGTTCTTCTTGGGCATATATTACATGCGATACTTCCGATATGGCTCCTTCGATGTTTTCTTCTTTACTCCTTTGATATCGCTGTGAACTCCTCTGTTATGTTAGCTCCTCTGATATTTCATGTGATAGCTCTGATATGGCTCTTACTCTTGACTTGGCTTTCCTATGGCTTCTTTGTGATTTCTGATGGCTACTCTTTGATGGCTCTTGTTCTTGTCTTCCAATGGATTCCCTAATGGCTTTCCTCCTTGGGTCTATTGCTTCTATTATATCTGTATATATATTCATTCCATATGTTGTATTTAGTCCTTGGGTCCTTCATGGGCAACAATATGATCACAAGAATTTTCCATCACAAACACTGCGATATTGACAACAATAACAACCTTAATTAACAATAATTACAATTTAAATTGTTATTTCACTTCTAAACTATTTAAACTTATTCCTATAATTTCATCACTAATTTTATAACAAAATTCCAATAATAATTTTAAAAATCTCAAAAAAATAACGTATTTAAACTTGTTCGTTTGAATTTAGGATGAGCATATACATGATTGATTAATATAATAGATACAAGCCCTTTCCTATTACAAAATTCCAAAGGTTTGTCGCATCATTGTGTTAAAACACCAACTCCAAATAATTTAATAATAAGAGATCAATTTAAGAGTATGTTCTTGTGCCAAAAGTTTGGCAGTAAATACGCATTATGGGAACAAAACCTCCTTGGTATAATAGAAGCTCTATTTCAATTTCCATGAACTAGCATTTGCACCTTATGTTGCAAAGAAAACGCCGTAAGGCATAGAGTGGTGAAGAATAACAGAGTGGGGAAGAACAAGGACATGTATAGAGTGGGGAAGAATAGGGACATGTGAATGGACATTGTTGAAAGCAAGGGTGGATGATAATGAGTTACAATTGCAATAGTTAGTTATGTGTATTCTGAAAATGGATATTTTGTAAATAATAATAGTTTGTGAAAGAATAGTGACATGTGAATGGACATTGTTGAAAAAAAGGGTGGATGATAATGAGTTAGAGTTGAAAGTAATAGTTATGTGTATTTTGAATATGGGTATTTTGTAAATAATATTAGTGTGTGGAGAAATAGCAACATGTGAATGGACATTGTTGAAAGTTAGGGTGGATGATAATGAGTTATACTTGAAATGATTAGTTATGTGTATTCGAATATAGCTTCTCTCACAATATTCATAGTGAAGTACAGAGTCTTCTCAAGAAACTTGCCTGAAGTGGCGTTTCACCTGGAGTTGAAAGGTAAAATAAATCATTGGAATGGCTACAAACAAAACTTGCCATGAAACAACAGCCACAACTCCAAGACTGCTATAAGCATTCATGGTAGACAACATGGCAAAGACAAAAGAGAAAGGAATGTCTACATCGAGAATGCTGAAATTTGAAGAAACCTGAAAAAGGAGGTGGGGAAGATAAATGTCAGTAGTTTACTACCCTGATGTACATCAAATTTCACTTTTTGTTTTAAGGAGTGAAAAGAAAAGAAGGAAGCCCATGGTGATTACATAAAATACTTATTCTGCTCAGAACTCTTCCCAATGGAGTTGCATCAAAAAATGCCATTGGTGCCCGGAATAAAGAACTCAGAAGCTTAGAAAAGAAGGACTTTGATGCCTCAAGCCCCAAAATAACACAAAGCAATGACCGAAGGAATAAGAACAATATAGATGTGAACCCAATGGCTGAGTACACTGTTATTAAACTTAATACACTGACTTGAAGACTTTGCACCTTTGCAACCATCCAAATATTTCTTGAAATCTGCCCAATCAGAAATATAAGATGACCGAGACCAGCACAAGAACAATATAAGAAACCTTTATTCTGTTTCAAATAGTCAATATATGGCTTAAAACGAGTGTCCCCAACTTCAAACCAGTGTGCCTCACTAGGAATGTGCATGTACTGTTTGATGTGTTCTACAGAAACAATGTAGTTTGCAAGTGTACATTGGATGTGAATATTGGAAACCAATGACATGTTCAATGACAGACCATATGATAGTGCCATCCCAACAAAACCTGCACCAGTTCAAATGTTAGGCATCATCATCGTATACATAAAAGCATACAGTAACAACATATATCTCCCACAGATGACCCTTAGTTTCATCGTTCATACCAGGATTGAAGCTGCCCTTTGGGAGTAGAACCATAGCAAGAGCAGAGGAGAAAAGAACAGTTGCACTTAACATCTCTAGATGATGAATCAACCATTCATTTGCCGAGAAACTGTAGAAAAAGGGGTTCGAATTTTTATCAATAAGGTCTAAGTTCTTCTTTAAGAACTGATCCTCAACCTTGAAAGCCCTAATGATCATTGTTCTTGCTATGGACTCGCCAAAATGATTTGCAATAGGTGATTTCGTTGTACCATTCAGTCTCATCAGTTCTTTAGCAGAGGCAAAATAGTATTTCTAATTAAATTGAACAAACAAAAAATCAATTATAGCTTCTCTCACAATATTCATAGTGAATTACAAAGTCTTCTCAAGAAACTTGCGTGAAGTGGTGTTTACCTGGAGTTGAAAGGTCAAATAAATCATTGGAATGGCTACAAACAAAACTTGCCACAACTCCAAGACTGCTAGAAGCATTCATGGTAGACGACATGGCAAAGACAAAAGAGAAAGGAATGTCTACATCGAGAATGCTGAAATATGAAGAAACCTGAAAAAGGAGGTGGGGAAGATAAATGTCAATAGTTTACTACCCTGATGTGCATCAAATTTCACTTTTTGTTTTAAGGAGCGAAAAGAAAAGAAGGAAGCCCATAAAATACTTACTCTGCTCAGAACTCTTCCCAATGGAGTTGCATCAAAAAATGCCATTGGTGCTCGGAATAAAGAACTCAGAAGCTCAGAAAAGGACTTTGATGCCTCAAGCCCCAAAATAACACAAAGCAATGACCGAAGGAATAAGAACAATAGATGTGAACCCAATGGCTGAGTACACTGTTATTAAACTTAATACACTGACTTGAAGACTTTGCACCTTTGCACCTTTGCAGCCATCCAAATATTTCCTGAAATCTGCCCAATCAGAAATATAAGATGACCGAGACCAGCACAAGAACAATATAAGAAACCTTTATTCTGTTTCAAATAGTCAATATATGGCTTCAAACCAGTGTCCCCAACTTCCTTCTCTTCCCTTTTAACTACCTGATCCCCCTTAGGAGCTCTATTTGAAATCAGTCGTTCTTTCTGTGATTTGCTCCTTTGAATTTCTCTCTCGTCATTAATCGATTCATATTTTGGGGATGGCATCGTGGCTGCTGATTCATTGGAACCAACAGTATTCTTGTGTGCATTCACAAGCTCCCTAAATGCCTCACTCGAGACCAATAGTTCCTGATATTTCCCAGTTTGATGAATCTCCCCATCTACCATCAACTACAAAAGAGAGAAACTTTAGTGTAGAAATTCAAAGAAAAATTGCCAAAGCTATGAGCATTAGATATGTTAAAATTACAGGAGTTATAATTATGTGCAATCTGTTAAAAAAGTTCGTCAAAATGTTGTATACAAGCAAACAAAGAGCTTCCACATGGCTAGGACAACTGTTTACTAACCAGAATAGCATCAAATGCCAGGAGAAAATCAACTTGGTGTGTTACAAGGATTACTGTCTTGTTTGACAGTGCTCCCATTATGTATTCCTACACATCAAAATCTGTGATTAATAGGATCTGCGGTAGCTAAAGAAAATGAAAATCATTGCTGTATAAAGGTGCAACAAGCAAATTAGTAACAGCTACATAATAACTTTAAAAACCTTTATATTAGAAGGAAATCACCATATTAACCTTAAACAGGCTAGTAGCTGTATGAGCATCAACAACACTGAAAGGATCATCCAATAGATAAATATCAGAATCTTGATATAAGGCACGGGCAAGCTGTATCCGTTGTTTCTGGCCACCACTGAGATTGACACCTCTTTCTCCTATTTTAGTCTGATCAACGAAGGGAAGATTCTGGAGGTCTTTATCCAGCGAAGACTTGAGGATAACTTCCTGATATTTCTGCTCGTCCATGGGACGCCCAAATAATATGTTGTTTCGTACTGTTCCAGTTTGAATCCATGTAGTCTAAGAAACATATGCGAGGGTGCCACAGACTTGCAACTGCAGAAGCAGGGTTGAGAACAATAAGAAAGAGAATCAATCAATTTAAATGGTTGACAATGTTAAGGTAAGGAGGTAAATAATTCATACTCACACTGCCCCTTAACTTTGGTACTTCTCCAAGTATTGCAGCTAAAAGAGTTTATTTTCCAGATCCAACTTCTCCACAAATTGCCAATTTTTGGCCATGTTTAACCTCCATATTTATGTTTCTCAATGCAGGATTTGATGAACTGGAAACCCAACTTAGTGTTGCAGAACTGATAAGAAGAGAGTGGTCAGAGTTCTAAAGAAATACACGCTCAACCACACGATCCTATGATTCAGCAGCCTCAAGAAATTTGATGATACGACTTAATGAGACATTTGCTTGAATGATAACAGCAATTACATCAGGCATTAGTCTTTATCTTCCCGACCATTGTTCTGACAACGAAAACCTAGTTCTGCAAAAGGGCAGGCAGAGGCAGTGTACAAAGGGTATGTACTATCAGGAACCCATTTCCCACTGAAAATGTCACAGTTGTTTGAACCATACCCTTGAATGACATGGTTGACTCCAGCATCGTGTTGGCTAGAAGAAATAAACCCCTCGCCAGGAAATTGAGGTTGAAAAAATCGATGGCATGTGATGATTATACTATAGATGAAGAGAAGAAGGACCGCTAAATAGCAAAAACACTGATGCCCATGTTTCTACAGTCCTCCTAATCCAAAGCCATAATTCCTTTGAGCGAAATGATTCTGCAGAGTGAGAGCTCCAAGGGCAGTTGACAGTGGTTTAGTTATAGAGACATAGGTCGAAACGAAATAATTAAATAATCGCCTGCACCTCATCTGGACGCAAATTCAAAAAACAAGGTCGTTATGTAGCTATTGCGAAGTTAAATATTTATTTATGGCTAGGCACCAGTAGGTTTACAACAGCATTTCAACTTCTGATAATAGGTGCCGATGCGCAAGATCCAAAGGAAACTTAGGACGGATAATCACTAATGCCCTCCAGGACAAGATCCAAGAGATAACCAACCTAGTAAATGGGTAATAGAGGAGCACTCATGTTGCCAGAGAGGATGAAATTTGAGACCCGCGTCTCACAAATTATCCACATTGCCATTAAACTACAAGTTATTGTTCAAGAAACAAGGCTGTTTCAGAGGCTTGCTAGGATTCTGATGGCATCTCTATAGCCTAAAATATGATAATTTTACCAATCATCACCAAATGACAAAAAAAAAAACGTCAATGCCACTACAAATGACAATCGATTATACCAATCCGTACTGGTGCCGTAATCTACCGAAAGCATAAAGCAAGATACAACAGGATCGGCCAAAAGAACATGAACAGATTACATCAAAAAAAAGGTAGGACAGAGCGCAAGAAATCAACTAACAAACCTAGATTCCCCTTCACTCCCAAATGAGAACCAGTCATACCTGTGCTACAATGCAGAAGTTACAGCACAAAGAATGGAGTAAAACATCAGAACCCTGATATATATTCATCCATCATACCCGCATTAACAAATCAGCAGCAGTGAGGGGGGTATCTGGTCACCTGGGTTGGGGCATTTTCAAAAACAAAAGCACACTGTTATCGAGGATTCTCAATCTGATCATGGTATCAGTTTCTGATGGAGCAGATTACTGTCAGCTGGGCATCGATACTGATATATGTTAGTTGATCGAGGAAAAACAACTGAAAGTATAAAACACCATTTCACAATACACGCATTCCCCCAAAAATGAAAGCGGACCAACCAAGATGTGAGCAGGGTGGGAAGCCCTCGTCATCATTTTTACGCCATCCTCTGCATGAACCCTTCACTGCAGGTCCCCGCCCTCATCTGGAGCGACTCCACCTGCGCCCTCCTCAACACCCCCGCCCTACTCTGCATCAAACGCGGATATCCGCGTGTAGGCCGGGTTCGATAACATGGTTAGAGTAAACGGTTCGATAACTAATATCATTACGTTTTTTTAAGGGTGTTTTTTAATGTTTTAAAACATTTTTTATTAAATTAGACGGCTGATTTTTGTTCAATCGTCTAACAAAAGATCTAACGGCTACGATTAAGACAGAAAAGCATTTGGGGGAGTTCATTTCAGAGGGAAACGCCTTGCGGCGTAAATATATATATATATATATATATATATATATATATATTTATATTCACTCGGATTCTTACACAACAATTAAAGGTTAACACACTTTAGTATGGGTTTATCTTCATTATTAATTGTTATGTTTTAATATGTATGTTTTATATTATATTGAATTTATAATAAGGTTTGGTATAAGGTTAAATCCATTTCCTTTCACAATAACTTTATGTGATGAAATTACCTTTCTTAAATCCAATTATATTACATTTTTATAAAATTATATAGATGAAATCTTGAATTTTGAATTTCCAATTATTATTAGATATAATTTATTCATATTAATATTAGTGTCATTTTTATTTCCCTGTAAAATAATAATATTAATTGAATTTGTCATCACTAAATGGTTTAGTATTGTTTTTTTTGGAATAGTTTATTTCAAATAAATGGAGTTAATTTATAGACTAATTTTAAATATATTTTTATTTATTTACATATTTTTAAGTTTATTGGTTATTGCTTTCATAGTAGAGTTGGTTAGCTCATTCTTATTCTTTAATTCTAATCTTGATCTCATTTACTTGAACAATATACAAAAAGAGGGTATGTTTATATATTTTTGTTGAAACATAGAGCTTTTTGTTAAGCTATATTGTTGGTGACATGCCACAAAGTTTGTTAGTTACAAGTGGATAAGATTGTTGGTTATGCATG
>APFE030846991.1:0-22273 GCA_000404065.3 Pinus taeda
TTTTACAGCTACATTTTTTTTACTATGTTAAAAAACTAACCTTTATTTTTTCTAAACCTTGAATGTTCAATGAAAGTAATATTTTATTGTGATTGAGATAAAATTTAAGATTTTGATTGAAAGGTTTAGAATGTTCAATGAAAGTAATATTTTATTGTGATTGAGATAAAATTTAAGATTTTGATTGAAAAAATAACTTTTAGGTTTAATTTTAATTATGATTTTGGAAAAAAAAAATTACAATCACATTTTTTACTATGTTAAAAATCTAACCTTTATTTTTTTGTAAAAATTGAATAATGATTGAAAGTAGTTTTTTGGGGTTGAAAGTAATTTTTGTTTTACCTTTTATATAGTTGTTTTGTTTAGTATCGATATCGACTTTTAATATTTATTGAAAATTAGTATATATTTGAAAATAATGATTTATTATTTTGTATATAATGATTTGATTATGTTGTTATTGACAATTTTACTTTTATAAAAATAATAAAAAAATTAAAAAATAGAAAAAATTAAAAACTGATCTATATTTAAAATAATGTTGTTTAGAATTTATTATTAGTTATGATTTTGTTTTAATCATTATTTATTTCTTTCTATAAAAAAAAATTGAAATGATTTTATGGAATTCATTTGACTTTATTGATACATAAATGTAACATTTTATTTTTAATATAAATTTAGTATATTAACCTAATAGTTAATAATGAAAATATTTTATTTATAATTAATTTTGTTGAAGAATCCATGAAAATTTTAAATCCAAAAATTAAATTGAAAATAATTCTTTCACTTGTCTATTATCTTCTATTATGCTTGATAATTCATATTCAATTTTTATTATTTATAAGTTATAATTCATATTTCGATTTTGAAAAATAATTCTTCATCTTTCTATGTAAATTCTATTATCTTATAATTCATTTCATTCTATTATTTTATAATTCAAATATCATTATAAAAATATTATGGGAATTTTTTTTATTTTATTTTTTTTTTTATTTGTAAAGATTGATCTCAAAACAGCCAAATCTTGTATCTTTAATTGAATTGAATCAGTATAGCTGACTTTAAAAGGCCCGGTAGTCTAACCATTATGCTTTTTTTCCCTGAAAGTTATGGAAATTTCAGCTATATTTTGAAAAAAATTGTCATGGATTTTTGTAAATTTAAGTAAAAGTTATTAAAATTCATAATTTTAATTTCCTTACACATTTTTGATGGTGTGAATCCATTTCCATCGTCAAAAACATGATTAAACACATCTCTAAAAAAATTTTTGCCCAAATTCCAATTAGTTGGGCCCAATTCCTCCGCCTCCTCAACGACTCCCTTTAAAAGTGGCATTTTTTCACTTTAATCTGAAATGGTTCATTCGTTTCGTAATGGATTTGTAATTGAATCAGTGGGTTCTTTTCTTTTGTAATGGAGTTGTAATCGATATTCACTTTCTGAACATTCAACATGGTAAATAATCCTTTTTCAAATCCCTGGCGAAATTTTTCAAAAATGCAGTTTAACCGGTTGCACACATTAACTTGATAAATAACAGATTTGTTGCTTGTTAATTGATAACTGTGGACACTGAATTGCGACAGTTCTGATCAAATCGGATTGTGCTGGTCAATTGCAGATGAAAGCCAACCTAGGGAAAGCACGATAATTTGCGACAGGTCCTCATACAGAACAGATGTATGCATCATGAAAGGCGATATCAGGACTCACCCTGCCTCTTCAACTCTTTTCCTAGTCTCCCAAACCCCTGCCTCGCGACAGCAGCAGGAAGAGAAATTCAGAATCAAACCCTACACGCGCAAATGGGAGAATTACACAATGTCCTCAGTGGACGAGCTATCGCTGGAAAGAACAGATCCCGCACACGCCCCACAGTGCCAAGTGACCCATTCCGTTCCAGCGCTGGTGTTCTCCACAGGAGGCTACACAGGCAACCTCTTCCACGACTTCACAGATGTAATAGTCCCCCTTTTCATAACCTCCTACCATCTCAAAGGCCAGGTGGTCTTCGTTATACCAAATCACAAGCCCTGGTGGACTGCAAAGTTTGGGGATATCATAAGGCAGCTCTCGTCCTACGAAATCCTGGATTTCAGAGAAGAGATAAATCCCGCAACCCATTGCTTTCCAGAGGCCATTGTAGGCCTGCGTTTTCATGGGGATCTGTGGGTCGATCCCGCGCTCAGTCCAAATAAATACACAATTACAGATTTCCAGAATATGCTCCACAAGGCTTTCCAAGATAACAATAAGAAATCGATCTTCCAACATTCATTACTCAAATCGCTGAGGCCTAAACTTGTCCTAATTGCCCGAAAGGGATCCAGAGTTTTCTTGAACCAGAGAGAAATCGTTAAGGTAGCAGAGAAATTGGGTTTCAGGGTCATGATTCTGTCGCCAGATGTGAACACCCAATTGAAAGACATGTACAAAATTATCAATTCCTGCGATGTTTTCATGGGAATCCATGGCGCGGCATTGACACATTTTTTGTTTCTCCCGCCGGGGGGCGTTTTTGTACAGGTTGTTCCTCTGGGAATAGAGTGGGCTTCTCGGACTTTCTTCAGAGGACCGGCCACGAAGATGGATACAGTCGAATACATTGAGTACCAAATCCTGCCGCAGGAAAGCTCTCTGTATGATAAGTATCCCAAGGATCATCCGTATCTGAGGGATCCACAGTCTGTGAATCGTAGAGGGTGGAATGCGACGAAGGAGGTGTACATGGACAACCAGAATGTGAAATTGCATTTGCCTCGCTCGAAGCGGATGTTGATCAAAGTATTGGATCTGCTTCACTCCAAAATTAATGCGAATGGAGGCGTGAGAGAATCCAGAAAATCGTAACGGGGATTTGCATTCATGTAAATATGTATCCAGAACCAGAGTTGTAGATATTGGGCCTTATAATCGGCTGAGTATCTACCCACACAGAGGGTTGTTCTCTGCAACATTTATCTTCCGCGTGAGAGAGTGTGTAGGAGCATTTATTCATCCAACTCGCGGTTTAATAACAGACCAGAGGCTAGGGATGTTCTTCGCATTTTACTGTTTATAGTTTATATGTTTACAGCCTGGCATTTCGGACATTCATTGAAATCAATTGTCCAAGTTCGTTAACAATTGGATTTTTGAGAAATCAGAGCAAAGTGGTTTTTCCGGAATGTCGTGAAACAGTTTTTATTCCACAAATAAAGAGAAATGTCGTTCAAAGTTTGGTTTCTGAAAAAATTATACTGATTTTTTTGGGTTAATGTTGTGCAAAAATTTGTCTCAGAAAGAGTAATCAACACTTGCTCAGTAAGAGTCTAAATGACAAGCCCAAGAAGGAAGAAGGGTGAGTGCTTTAGTGTAATTTATTTTATTTTATTTTTTATAAATGTAGTGTGTTGAGCTGGTGTAAGTATGTACTTTCTTTTTTTTTTTTTTATTAAAAAATGTTTTTTATAAATCATAACTTTGAGTTTGAGTTTTATAGTGTGTATTTTAATTATTTTTAAAATATTTTAAAATCTTAAAATAATTTCGGAAGAAATTATATGGAAAACAGGGAAAAACAGTTAGATAACAGTTATTTTTCATCTTATTCTCATAATAAACCACACTGATTGGTTCTACACTGGTTAGTTCAAAACGCATAGGCCTAAATCTACTATGTAATTTCTTCCAAAATTATTTTCAAATCAAAATATAAATCAAAAAACTTTATTGATGTCTAAATTAAATATAAATAATATTATATATATTATAATAATACAAAAACTACAACTCAAACAAAATTTAATATCATTTTTTTTTTTTTAAAACACTTGTAATTAATAGAAAGCATTATTCATTAAAAATTACGAGGTTTATTATACCTGCCGAAAGTAGCAGGTATATAGCCATCAATATCGCTTTGACTATGAATTAATTTCGTTTGACTTTTTAAATATTAACTGCTATCTAATGCTTTAACCAAAGTTTTAAGCAAAAAGTGAATTTTTAAAATCATTTAAATAATTTTTTGATTGTTTTCATTGGCCATTCAACTTGGGGTCTTATTGCAGATGTCGAGCTTTCATTTAAACGAAGTTTTGCCTTTATACAAAGTTTTTGAGGTCGGTTTTAAAAGTGAAGTTTATCAATTTAGGTTTACCCAAAGTTTATAAAAACTGAATTTATTGAGTTTGCGTTTATCCCAAAGTTTTTAAAAACCGAAATTTGAGTTTGTGTTTATCTCAAGGTTTTTAAAATCCAAAGTTTAAATGTGTTTATCCAATAACCAAAGTAAATTTTCCTTATCATAGTTTAAACAATTTAGCAGTGTGATATTGCCATTTGACTATTACTAAAGCTATTTATCAAACGATTCAAATATTTAGTTTAACACAATGTTAATCGACAAGTATTTCGCTGCATCGCAGCCTTGTTCGGTTTAAGATTCATAAAGTCATCAAAGTGGAAATCGATCGGCCTTAATATTTAATAATTATGATCACGAGGTAATACCTCTTATACTTAACCATTCTTATTATGTTTGCGTTTTAAATTTGATGGATCTTTCATGATATTTTTACACATTTAAAATAAGAGAGAAATCTTAACATAAAATATTTAACCATCTTATACTTAATCATTATTATTATGATTATTACATTTAAATTATAATGTTTATGATTATTACATTTAAACTATAATGTTTACCTTTTAAATTTGATGGGCCTTATGATACTTTTACACATTTAAGATAAGAGAGAAGTCTTAACATAAAACATTTAACCATTATTATGATGTTTACCTTTTAAATTTGATGGATCTTTTATGATATGCTAACGCATTTAAGATAAGAAAGAAGTATTAACTTACAATATTTCTCAGACTGCACAGATCATAATAGATCTATTAACCGTGGGAATCACTTTATTTTGAGGTTAATGGATTATCATGATTTTTTTTATATAAGTTAATATTTGTTATTAAAAAATATATAATTTGATAAAATACTAATATAATTTTAAAATATAAAAATGTAAAAATTTGAATTAATTTTAAAATATGTAAATTATAATTTAATTTAAAAAACTAATATAAGTTTTTATAATTGGAATTTTTAAAATTTGATTTAAAAATATATATTTGATCGATGTTTTTATATGAATTTATTAACATTGAATTAAGATTTTGGTTTTTTGAAAAATGATTTTTTTTTCCGGAAGTCCATCTCATTTGATGGACTATATTCATGGTGAGTTTTTTTTAAAGTGGGTACTTTAAGGTCAAAGTCTTTGGATTTTGACTTCAAAAGATGCTTTTCAAAATTATATCATTTTACAATGCACTAATACATTATATCAGTTGTTTTTTGGATAGTCTCTCTCATAACTTGGGGTTGACTTGATTACTTAAGAAGAATAATTTATAGTGAAGTTTTTTAAGAAACCTACTCAAAAAATATTCAAATATTCATTTTAGGTTTATGTTTACAGCAGAGAGGTAGGTGGCTAAAGGTTTTAGTGGAGATGTTTTTATTGTGCATTATAAATTGAAAAAATGCATCGGTTTACTAATTCGTAAAATTATACCTTTTATATTAATTATTACTATAAAAAAATACTAATTACCATTTATTAATTATATATTTATATATGATAATGGTTTATGCTTGCACATATAATAAGAATGCACCCAACATAGGAGCCATTTTTTATTGTTCAATAACAAAATTAATTTTTGAAAATAATATAGAAATTACTAAATCACCATCACAAGAATTGTGTAGAAATTACTAAGTCACCATCACAAGAATTGTGTGATGTTTTATGAGTCACTAATGCTTTGGGGCATCTAAACATAAAATCACCGAAAATACAAAGTTTTAAAATCCATTTGGAATTCCATATAATCACTTGAGGGCATTTTTATTATAGAAGCATCAGATTATTTCAATATAATTAAAAAAAAATTATATATATATATATATATTATATAATAATATATAATAATATATAATATTTAATTTTAAAAATATATATGAATTTAATATATAATATATATACTTAGAGTATATATATAATATATATATATATTTAGCAAAAGTTATGAAAATCTTTGCGACAAATAGGTTTTCCCTAACCGTGTGATCTATGCTTAGATCGCATGGATTTCATTGCAAATCTCTACAATAATCTAATCAATGTTGGATCTTAGTGATTCAGTGATGAAGGCAATTTCTTTTGCAAGAATGGTTGCAGAACTTACAAGTTGTTCTTTGGTTTCATATAGTTCCATTCTAAAATCCAGATCTTGTTGAAAAATCCATCAAGAAACTCTCAATTTGATTTTACCTTAATTAAATTAAGAAAAATTGAATTTCCACATCATCAGACAACTTGGATGATGTTAACTTGTGTGACATGGCTTATGTCGCCCAGTTTACTCAGTAAATTCGAGTTGGAGGAGGTAGAGTCCATTTCTACATGTGTGATTGCTAATTTGTAGCAATCAACGTGAGTTATCTTAGGTTTTTTTCAATTAAACTAGTTCCAACTTTTAGAGGAACTAGTGCAAGGTCAGTTAAGCAGTGGAACTTCAGCCAAACGCAATGATCATCTAGTTAACTGATCAATCAGCCCAAAATAGCTAATGCATGCAGAGAATTTGAGTTCCCCATGCTAGGTGGAGATTCCAAGGCAGTGTAACATCAGTTGTAGACTAGTCTTGAGTGTATAGGTGTTGCATGCAATGGAAGGATCAGCCTAGGGAATTGCACATTTCAATTTGAGGAATTTCCTAAATAATAGGGGCCTAATTCCTCAAGAAATAGAGCAAGGAAATAGGAGCTCAAGTAGAGGCAAAAATTGACTAAGTTTGGGTCAAAGGCCTTTAGTGAGTAGAGAGATAGGTTATTGGCTTGTAGGTTGTGCTCAGTTGAGAAAAGCTATTGTAAAAAATCTCTATTCTTTTGATTTAATGCAATAAGGCATTGGGGATTTCGTGAAAATTTGAAAACTTGAATCCTATTGTAGCAACTGGAAATAATTCTCCTAATTGTTAAATTAATTTTTGACAATTTATTTACTGTGTGCTACAGAAAATATTGAATATATCACACTACAACCTATACAAATAAACTGCAGAAGAAATAAACACTAGAAGAAATACTAGCACACACACACATAAAATGACACAGTTATTTTTGGACCAATGTCCCTAGAAAAACCCAACTTGGGAAAACTGGTGCAGTAGCTGATGGTTTTATTATTATGCAGCAGTGAATCAATAGGAGTATAACTGGATGTCAAAACTGGCAATTCTACAGAGAAATACAGGTAAGAACCTGGGGAGGAATTTTCCTCACCCCACAAAAAATTTCTCAACACCACTTCACTTCAGAATGCATTCCTAGGCACTACGTCATCCTCTACGCTACTTTGCGTAGCTGGCTAGACAATTTTCCTTCTGTTGGATTCTGATGCAGTCGTTATGCCTTCTGCTGACTAGAAAGATGATTCTCCAACACTCTGGGATTCCTTCCCAGCCTCTAGAATTGAAAACATCAATCTTCCTCAGCAAATCAACTTTTCCTCTAGAGGCTACTACGCAGCTCTGCATCAGCCTCTCTATGGCTCACTTGCCTCTCTGCAAATGCACTCACTAGATTTGGAATCCTTCCTTCGGCTTCACTGCCCCTACCTCTCTCTCACTACTTCGATATCACTATCCCTCTCTTCAGAAACTAATTGTTGCTACTCCAGAAATTGATTTGCTCATGCAATCGAACTCTCCAAGTAATTTCTCCAAGCCCCATCGACTTCTTCTTATAATCCTCTGTTGAGACTTCAACAGTGAAGATTAGATCTTAATCAATGGCTAGGATTAACTTGAAGTCGATCTGTGTGAGTTTCTAGAACATTCACATCTTGAATTAATTAATTCTGATTACTTAGTCATATTCCCTAAGTTTAGACTTAGGAAATATTTAAAAACTAATTAATAATATAATTAAATCATTTCTAGGCGGAATTTATAGAAACGATTTATGGGTTCTAGAGATCTCGTGCATTCTAGCCTCTCCACAAAATTTTAAGGCTAGAACTCATATGATGCTACAAAAACTAACACTCCCTCTTAGCGAGGAATGTGTTCTAGACTTGTTGCCTCATGTAGCAACACCCTGTCTCTGCATCGTCTCCTGTCATGTTATTGATGTCTGGCTGTTGTTTCCCACCAACCACTATGCAACTCTGATATGTGTTGCATCTATGTTGCTACTGACTCTGCTGAACTGCTGCCAACACTACATCTTCAGTGCAACTCCCTCTTCATTTGCTAATGCTACTATTGCAACGTCTGCAACTGAAAAGAAGCCTAAATATTGAATCAACTGTGATCAATATGATGCATCTGTCACTTGAGTCTCTGCCTATTGCTAGTATCTTCATTGTCATTGAGGAATTTTCACTACTGTCTACTCTGCACTGTGCCACTCTACATTGCGCTTCATGGCATCTGACTGCAACTAGACTTTGTATTTAGCACTCTGGCATTTGACTTCATCTACTCCTACTAATCCATCCTGGTACAAAATATTGTGGGCCCCCCATAGCAAGGTATTGATTCAAGACGTGGACCTTCTCAAGAATCCTACCCATTTGTAGCACTCTAAGGCTACAACACCAAGTCACCCCATTTCACTCCTGGGGGTATGTCAGCAAACATGGTGAAGTCTTCCTCCAGCCTGGACGAAAGCCTATCGATATCTGTTGAGGTTTCCTGTTGGTTCTACTTCTCCTCCTTGTCCTTATTTCTAAGAGGACAATGGGTGTTGTAGTGACCAATCTCACCACATGTGAAGCACTTGAACTTTGACAGGTCCTTTTTCTTCTTTCGTTACACCCCTTGTCCCTGACTGGGACCCTTTGATTCAAGGGACACATTTTCCTCCTCCTTCGCCTGCTTCAATCCGCAATTGCTGCTACTGATGGAACTCTTCACTAAGTCTCATCTCAACTCCTCCAGCTGCAAATTGGCCCACATCATGTCCCACCTTAGCAAGGTTTCTCTTCCCAAAATTATTTGGGCGAATACTTGCCACTCCTTAGAGACACTGTTGAGTGCCAATCACACTAGATTTGTGACTTGAGGCGTTGCCCCAATAGCTGACAACTGATCCTATATCTCCTGAATCCTAGTGAGAAAGGGGTCTATGTGTTCCCCTTTCTGCATCTTGGTACATCTCAGCTTCTCCTCCAAGTACATCTTCCGCTGCTCAGAAGTGCCTTAGCATAGCGTGGAAAGTGTATCCCACATCTCTTTGGTCGTACCCTCAGACACTATGTGTGATACAATGTGATATTGAACACCATCAAGGATAAGCATCTTTCCTCGCCATATCCTTTATGTTCTCCTTCATTTGATCCGCATCCTGGGGTACTGCTACCACTACATCGATATATGACTTCAGGCCATATTCATCCAAAAGGAAGGACATTGTTTCCTTCCAAATGACATATTTGGAAGCACTGTCCAACCTATCTTGATCTCGTAGTCTGACAATGGCCATCTCAGATGATTTCAACAATATTTTCTTCCCTTCTGCTCAACTTCTGCTAGGTTATTCAAACTCCCTTCTGGAGTGAGAAAATATGCTCACAACGACTATTGATATGCAAGAGAAATCGAACTCCTTGAGACTAGATTTTTCCCAAGGAAATTTTTCCCTCAATGTGTGCTCTTCTTCCACCTGATGTTATTTATGCTCTAGCACAGTTCTGAAAAACTATTGCATCTAGCTAGAAATCTTCTTTGTGAAAAATATTAGTTGCTCTCTCTGCCTTTGGAATCCCTCAATCTAGAGAGATTGAATTTTTTTGTCCCTCTCTCAGAAAAATAAAGTCTCCTCGGGAATTCGACCTCTTGGCCAAGGTGACTGCGTTGCCTTTAGGGTTTCGATCTACTACCCCTCAATGAATTGTGAAACTCCCTCTCCCTTCACTATTGAGCTCTCTGGTTGATCATCTATGCTCTGATACCATGTGAAAATTTGAAAACCTGAATCCTATTGCAACAACTGAAAATAATTCTCCTAATTGTTAAATTGATTTTTAACAATTTATTTATTTTAGATAGAAGTCTTTTGGATTAATCACATAGTTAGGATTTGGTCAATGTTTCGAACCAACTAATGGATATATTACTTCTATCTACATTATGGATCACAAAAGTATTAGATCTAACAAGTTATTTATTATGTGCTACATAAAATATTGAATCAATCACACTGCAACCTACACAAATAAACTACAGAATAAATAAACACTAGAATAAATACTAGCACACACACATAAAATGACAATTATTTTTGGACCAATGTCCCTGAAAAACCCAAATTGGGAAAATCAGTGTAGCATCTTAGGGTTTCATTATTATGCAGCAGTGAAATAATATGAGTACAACTGGATCTCGAAACTAAAAATCCTACAGAGAAATATTGGCAAGAATCTGGAGAGGATCACCCCACAGGAAATTTCCCGACACCACTTCACTTCAAAATTTCAGCCTCCTAAGGCACTGCATCATCCTCTACGTAGCTGGCTAGATGGCTTGCCTTTTGTTGGATTCTGATGAAGTCGTTCTGCTTTCTGCTGACAAGAAAGAAGATTCTCCAACACTCTGAGACTCCTTCCCAGCCTCTGGAACTGAAAACATCAATCTTCCTCAACAAATCGACTTTGCCTCTAGAGGCTACTGCGCAGCTCTGCATTAGCCTCTCTATGGCTCGCTTGCCTCTCTAAAAATGCACTCAATGGATCTAGAATCCTTCCTTCGGCTTCACTGTCCTTACCCCTCTCTCACTACTACTATATTACTAGCTCTCTCTCCGACAAGTGACTACTGCTACTCTGGAAATCGATCTGCTTATGAAATCAAACTCTCCAAGCCCCATCGACTTCTTCTTATAATCCTCTATTGAGACTTCAACTTCCAAGATTAGATCTTAATTGATTGCTAGGATTGGCTTGAAGTCAATCGATGTGAGTTTCTATAACATTCACATCTTGGCTTAATTAATTTTGATTAATTAGTCATATTCCCTGAGTTTAGACTTATAGAATATTTAAAAATTGAATAATAATCTAATTAAGTCATTTCTAGGCGGAATTTCCAGAAACGATTTCTGGGTTTTGGAGATCTCATGCATTCTAGCCTCTCCACAAAATTTCAAGCTAGAACACATCTGATGCTACAAAAACTAATAGTTTTTAGTAGTTTTCTTTCCTTGGGAAAAAATACTTGTTGCATGTGTGTGATTTCTTATTGCATGTCTAAATTTTATGTTCTAGATTGTGAATTACTTTTCATAAAATAGTAGAGTAGGTTTGTGTCTTGTGATATTGATTAAAATTTCATGAGAAATTGCAAATCCAAATCGTAATTTCTACATGGTATCAGAATAGGATTCACATTAGAGAAGAAATTTTGAAGTTGTTTCTTAGCAGTTTCAAATTTGGAGTTTAACGCAGTAAGATCTCTTCAGAGTTGAGAAGATGACCTTCAATGGACTAAGGCTAAAGTATTCCTTGGAAGGCACCTATAATTTTTTTGCATGGAAGGATCACATGGAGGTGGTATTGGATGACAGTGGATTGCTAGTATACATCATGACAGATGTTGCAAAACCACCAGAATCTGATGCCCAGAACCATGCTCAGTGGAAGAAAGATGTAGCCAAGGCAAGGAGAATATTATTGGAGGAAGTATGGAACCAAATTTCTACCAATATCCACAGTAAAGAAACTCCTTATGCAATGTGGCAGGCACTAACATATTTGTTCCATAATAATAGTGACCATAGGAAGCTTCCGCTCAAGGATAAACTTCAAAATATCAAGATGCAAAAGAATGGAATTATTCTACAGTGCCTAAGCAGGTTCACACAAGTTCATGATGAGCTTTCAATATTTGGTGTTACTATTTCAGATGATAATTTGGTAATCCTAGCCCTTCTAGGCCTTCCCAAGAGGTAGCATAGCTACCAATATTTGGTGAACTGGAGGGAGAAATTATCGAATTGGAAGCGCTTATGGTCTGATTTGATATAGGAGGAAATAAGGTGTAATACCATAGATGTAACTTCATCAAAGAGTGAGGATGAAGGAAAATTTGCATTGGCTAGAAAGGCAAAGAAGGGAAAATGGAAGAAATCTCAAACAAAACCAAAATCTTGTCAAGGGGGCAAGAAGAAATATTTGTAAAAAATTAAATGCTTCCATTGTCATGAATTTGGGAATTATGCCATGAAGTGTCCACACAAAAGGGAAAGCAAGGATACCTCAAGAGGAGCAGTGGGTGAAGTCTTGGCTTCACAGTTCGAGCTTGATTTTACCCTTATCGCATGCATGGCCAACATAGTGATGGGGAGCGTGTGGTACTTGGACTCTAGTGCATCGTTCCGCATGACAGGGTGTAGAGACTTGTTCAGTGACCTGGAGGAAAAATACTTGCATATGCACATCGAGATGGGGGACGATGGAAGGTATAGTGCAATCAGGCTTCGTACAATCACCTTTCAGAGGGAGTTGGGCTCCCCCCTCAGGGTCAAGGATGTCATGTTCGTTTCGGGCCTAAAGAAAAATCTTGTCTCTATTGCAGTTTTGGAATATCATGGTTATGATGTGATCTCTAGCAAAGGAAAAGCATTCCTGAGACACATAGTCATGGGACAGGTGAAGCATATCGGGGTTTGTTTGAAGAACCTATATAAGCTATATATGGAATATTTTGTTTCATTAAGCACAAAGGTGGAGAAGATGCAGATCCGTTATGTCACTAAACTTTCGCATAGAAGACTTGGCCATTTGCATCATGGCACCCTGAAGATTATGCAGTAGATAACCACGGGCCTCCCCAAAGGAGAACTTGAGTAGCAGGATGTATACAAAGGATGTACTTTGGGGAAGTACACAAAATTCACTTTCCATGATTGGGACAACAAAGCACATGAATCCGTTGAAAGGATCCACTCTGATGTCTATGGACCTTTCTCGACAGCCTCCATTAATAGGCACAAATATTTTGTCATTTTTATTGATGACTTCTCATAGAAGTGTTGGATCATATTCATGTGGAAGAAAGATGAGACATCCTCCAAGTTTGTATAATTCAAGGCAATGGTTGAGAAAGAAATTGGCAAGAAGGTAAAGGCTCTCAGGAGCGATAATGGAGGTGAGTATGTGTTGAATGAATTTAACTTTTTTTGTGCAAAAGAAGGCATTCGATGAGAGTTGATAGCACCCCACAACCCACAACAAAATGGGGTGGCTAAGAAAAAGAATCATAGCATTATGGGAGCAATGAGGGCGATGTTGCATTACCAAGGCCTCCCTGTAGAAATCAATGTGTAGATTCAATATTGCTCATAAAATTTACTAAACCACAAGACTTGAAGTTACTCTACTCATTTGTGGGCATTAATTCACCATCTAAAACAATAATCATTAACATACAAAAAGGAAACATGACACATGCACATAGATTTATCTAGGGGAAAAAATTGCTCAAAACCCCTTACTATTTGTATTCCATTAATCAGAGAATAAATACAATGCTTGCCCAAGCCTGAGCACACCCTACAACTGTATAGTGTATATGTTTGCCTGACAAACTAAACCTGGCCCAACACTTAGCCAATTTCAAGCCTTCCCAGGCTATTATTTCCTTGCATTGTTCCCTTGGAAAATTACCATTGTTTTTTAGTAATTTCACACCAAGGAATTGGGCAATAGCCTTAGGTCAATATCTGACTACATGCACCAATTGTACACATGGGAATATGCTACAACTGATAGTACATTGCCTTTAAATCTCCATCTCAACTGGGTAACTCAAATTCTTTGCATGCAACAATTATTTTAGGTTTATTGATTAGTTAATTGGTTGATCATTGAGTTTGGTTGAAGTTACACATGCACAACTTCACCTCCACTAGTTCTTATGATAATTAGAACTAGTTAAATTGACAATAATTCAAATTAACTGAAATAGATTGCTACAAATTAGCAACTAATCATGTAGAACTAAACTCAAGTTTCTCCAACTTGAATTTACTGAGTTAATTGAGTGACAATAGACATGTCACCTCAGTTAACTACCTCCAAGTATTCTGTTGAAATTCAAATTCAAATTTTTAATCTAGTTTGACCAAGGCAAAGTCAAAACTAGATTTTCTTGCTGCATTTTCAACACTCTCTCTCAGCAAGAAATGGATTATCAAATACCCCAATCTTGCTTCTATGGAACTATAATTTGCCTCTTGACAAATCCTTTGTCAAAATATTTGCATCTTGTTCTTCTATTGGAATGTATTGCAACAACATAATCCCCCTCTGCACACAATCTCGTAGATGGTGATACCAGATGTGGATATGCTTGGATCAATCATGAAATACAGGATTCATAGAGAGTTTGATACAACTTTGATTATCATAGTAAATCACAGTAGGATCCATCTTCTAACCGAATAACCCAACAAGAATCTTTCTCATCCAGATAGCCTCACATGTTGCTTGACTTATAGCCATGTACTTTTCTTCTGCTAAGATGAGTGCCACATATCTCTGCTTCCTGTTGTACCAAGAATCGTTTCTAACTCAACATTGAAAATTTCTCCTAACGTGATCTTCATGTCTGATGGACTCCCCACCCAATATGCATCTGTGAAACCTTGCAACTTCACTCTCTCTATCTTTTTGTACCAAAGACCAAACTGACTAGTTCCTCTAAGGTATCTCAACACATGCTTTGTTCCCTTCCAATAGAATTTGGTTGGCTTAACCATTACTTGACAAAGATAGTTAACTGCACAAAACATGTTTTGTCGTGCGTTCACCAAATACATAAGTGAACCCACAAGCTTCATGTAAATAGTATCCTACACTACTTCACCTGAAGTAGCATCCAATTTCCTCTAGTTTCCTACTAGAAGAGTCTCCATCGGTTTCCACATGTCCATGTAGAAATCTTAAATTATCTCATTGGCACTACCTTCCCCGAGACACAAACAGTTCCCCATCTCCTTTCCATACTTCCAAAACAAGGAAGTAGTTCATGAGGCCCATGTCCTTCATCTCAAACTCTCTTGTAAGGTCCTCCTTGCAAGATCTGATAAGCTGCTCATCACAAGCAAGGATAAAGTCATCAACATATAACACAATAATAAATAATTTACCTTCTACCACAATGTGATAAAGGTTTGCATATGCTTCACTTTTGGTGAAGCCCAAACCAGTGAGATAGTTATTGATCCTAGTATACCAAGCATGGGGTGCTTGTTTGAGTCCATACAATGCTCGCTTTCTGCACACATGTGACTCTATGTAAAAGGCCGCAAACCCCTCTGACTTCTCAATATACACCTCCTCCTCAATAACTCCATTGAGGAATTTTTTTCTTCACATCCATTTGGTGGATCCTCCACCCCATCTGCACTGATAGTGCTAGAATTGACATGATGGATGAGTACCTTGCTACTGGAGCAAAGGTCCCCTCATAGAAAATTCCCTCAACCCGAGAGAACCCCTTGGCCACAAATTTGGCCTTGTTTTTCTCTATGCTATCGTCTAATGCATGCTTTACCTTGTAAAGCCATCTCAAACCATCCACTAATTTGTCTACCAGTCTTGGGACCACTTTCCAAACATTGTTTCTGACAATGGAACCATATTTCCTCTACCATAACATCAACCCATACTAGTTTCTCTACAACTTCCTCAAATGAGGATGGCCCAATCTCTACAAGCTCACTCATCAAATACATGTAGCCAATGTACCTATTTTGTGACCTCCTCTTCCTACATTGTGATGTGGATGCTCCCACATTCTCTCTAACATCCTGTAATAATTTGTTAGCTTCCCTGGTTCACTTCCTTCCTTCTCTGGATGTCTCTGCTTGAGTGGATGTCTCCACTCTCTGCTCCTGTACTTGTGGTTGCTCCACAACTTCATGAGGTTATTCCTTTGGATCCAAAAGCTCCTAATCATGCTACAACTGAATCTCTCTCCTAAGAGAACACCTCATTTCCTTCTCCTCGTCAAATTTCACATCTCTTCTAACCACTTTCACCCTGAGAGATGGAAAGTACACATGATAGTTTTTAGGTGTGTTTGTGTACCCTACAAATATGCCCAACTTTGTTGTCAACTCTATATTTTTCCTTGCTTCCTTTGAAACATGACAGTAAACTAATGATTGAAAGATCCTAAAGTGTGACACATCTGGTTTCTTCCCTGAAAAAGCTTCCTCTGGTGTACTGATGCCAAGAATCCTGTGAGGACTATTGTTCTACAAATAGACCATTGTGTTGCATGCTTCAACCCACAAGTGCAAAGGTAGGCTTTGGTCATGCAAGATCACCCTTGTTTCTCCCACAATATTTTTGTTGTTCCTCTAAGTGACCCCATTATGTTGTGGGTTATGGGGTGTTGTCAACTCTCATTGAATTCCTTCCTTTGCACAAAATTTTTTAAACTCATTCGACACGTACTCACCTTTGTTATCACTCCTAAGAACCTTCACTTTCTTTCCAGTTTCTTCCTCAAAAGGTGCTTTGAATTCAATAGATTTGGAGAATGTCTGGTCTTTCTTTTGCATGAAGTAGATCCAACACTTTCGTGAGAAATCATCTAGAAATTTGACATAATACTTATGCTTGGCAGTGGAGGTCATCAAGAAAGGTCCACGGACATCAGAGTGGATCCTTTCAAGTATTGTATGTGCCCTATTGTCCCAATCATTGAAGGTGGATTTTGTGTACTTCCCCAGTGTACACCCTTTGCATGTATGTCGTTGCTCTAGTGCTCCTTTGGGGATGCCTGTAGAAATATGATGCATGATATTCAAAGCGTCGTGATGCAAATGGCCAAGTCTTCTATGCCATAATTCAGCGACATCTCAGCTCTACACCTTCTCCACTTTTGTGCTCAATGTTGCACATTCTTCCACATCTAATTTGTATATGTTCTTCACTTGAACGCCAATCTACTTCACTTCTCCCGTGGAAATGTGTCTCAGAAAATCCTTCCCTTTGTTGAATAATACATCATAGCCATGGTCTTCCAACACAACTATGGAAACTAGATTCTTCTTCAGACCCAATACAAACATCACATCCTTGAGCCTGAAAGGGAAGCTAGACTCCCTCTGAAAAGTAACTATACCAATACCATTCATGATATACCTTCCATCATCTCCCATCTCAATGTGCATCTGGAGATTCATCTCCTCCATGTCACTAAAAAAGTATTCATTCACTGTCATGTGGAATGAGGCACCGCTATCTAGATACCACACAATACCCATCATTATGCTTTCCATGGGAATCCAAAGCTTCACCCACTCCTTCTCCTACGGTCTTTTGATTTCCTTCTTGTGTGGAAACTTCATTGCATAGTGCCTAAATTCATGACAGTTGTAACAACCCTGGTGAAAAATTCATGTAATAAATGTCAATAAGGGCAAAATAAGACCATGGTTAAGGGACACTTATTCCAAGTTGAATGTTGGGAAAAGATATCCTAGTGGGAATCATTGGATATGTGTTTTGGCTAAGGAAAATTGGAAAATGCTAAGGCAAAGGCATTAAAAAATAAAAAATAAACAAAGCAAAAAACCCAAAACAAAAAACAAAAAAAACATTTTTGGCTCATTTATATATGAAAATAAAGGAAATTAGGAAAGAAGTAAGGTCAAAGGTCAAAATTGCATGTGAGGAGGAAATTGAAGGAAAATAATGGAAAATGAAGAAATTAGAGGCCTCATTAATAAAAAAGCTTCTGAGGATCAGTTGGTAACCTTTTGCCAGTTCAAATTTGGAGCTCTCTCATTATTCTGTCTCTTTCTCACTCTTGGTCATATAGAGTTTTCTCGGAGCACTCTAGCTTTGGATCAAGGAAGGAAAAGAAAGAAAAGGGAAAGGAAGGAAAGCAAGGATCAAGGAAGAAGAGCAGGAACAAGCAGCTTCAGCAAGAATACTTGCAAGTAACCTTTTGCATGTGTGATTTCCTAGCTAGTTTGGACATGCATCGCTTTTCATGTTGGCGTATGGTTCACTTGTTGTCAGTGGCATGGTTTTGTCAGGTTATGACAATGGTATTCAGCTAGTGTTTCCTTTTTTCGGATGCCATGGTTTTTTGATGTTTATTTTATTTTTGAGCTTTGTTTTGCTGGATGGATTTCAGAATTCAGGGTGAAGGTGGTCTCAAGGTTCATTCCCAAAGGCCTAGGAATCCCTTGACTGGTTTTGGTGGGATACAACGTAATTCTTGAGGGAGAAGTATCGGTTTAGGGCCTAGTGATCCAGGTTTGGATTACAGTAAAGCCTGAGAGAGTGGTCTCGGATTAGGGCCTAGTGATCCAGGATTGGATTGTGGTAAACCCTGAGAGACAAGGAGACTGAAAATTTCTCAAGGATAGTGATGGATTTCAGATGGCATTCCAAGTTCGGTTCAGTTGTGATCAAAGCACCGGTTTTGGTGTGATGACAGTTTGGTAAGGGTGGAGGTGGTTTAACCTCTGGATTCTGTTGGTTTTTCTTGGATTTGTTATTCTATGAGATCCCACATTCATGCTTGGAATATGGCACAAGGGTGACTAGCTAAAAGAGAGATTTGGTTCAGCCATGTCTATGGTTGGCTGGTATGTGGAAGTCTTGAACCTGGTTAGATTTGTTTATAATTAATAAAAGCTAAGTTCACTTACTTTTGTACTAGTTTATATGTGGATTTAATGATTTTCATATCTCTGATATTTATATGGTTTAATGTTGGTTATAAGCATGGTTATGTGACTGGTTCATGTCATGGTTATTTTATGTACTTAATTGTAATTGTTAAATGGATGGATTCAAAACCTAATTGATGATATAATAGTCCAACAGAGAAGGAGGTGACCCTTCTAGTTATGTTTCATCAGTTCTTTAAGTCATTTATGCTCTGTCTCGTATCCTGGACCTGTAGGTTGCATTGATGCCAAGTGTTTGACAAAATTTCAGTCCCGGTTGGGGATGCTCAGGCCTAGCCGTAAGGTTGATTTTTGATTTATTAGAATCTTTATCATGTCCTTGATGGATTCTAATGGTTGTAGCAAGTTTTGGGCAAAGGTCAAGATTCTAGGCTAGAAAAGTGGCTCAAAGCTCAGGGTCACTAGCACAGGTCTGCTAAGAAAAGTCCACAATTGCTGGTACAGAGTCCTATGAGAGCGACTTTGGGTTGTTGGTCACTCCTTTGCCTATAGCATGAGAGAAACTATGGCCTAAGAAATCTAGAATAGTAGTGGGACCCAGAGACAGGTTATCTGAGTGGTTGACTTGTCTCTTGAGGGTTCTATTGATGATGTTGGATGATTGTGTGTGATGTTCCATCGATTCCATTTCCTTAATTCCACCAATGAGATTGAATAGATTATAGTAACCTCTCTCATCACATGTTTTCACAACTGGTTGGTTGTTTGGGTGCACCTGGGAGGAGGGGGTGTTACAGATTGGTATCAGAGTGTGGTTACACTCTCCTTGGGTGAAGGTTCTTTGTTGAATTGCATGTGTGTGTTGAATTGCATCATGTTGATCATGATTGTAGTGAGGTTGTCATGAGGAGCTTGCAGTGATTTTGTGGGATGCATTGTCGGAAGTTTATGACTAGCTGCATATGGTTATATGTCGCTTACATGTTGATTATATGTCACTTGACTACATCCTTGTATGTGAGGTGCATTCTTGAATGTTTTGATTACATGCATGAGTATTATAGGTTTATTACAAGAATTGATCACTTATGCTCGAGTACATGCGTTCATACATATGTGTATTTGATTAGGAATTGCTTATGCATGTTGATAATTGCATGTGGAAATGTGTGCAATGGAGTAATGGTTGTTGTCATGCATGAGGTCAAAATATGCATTGTTGGTATGGCCTTGCATTGATGATTGGACCCTAGCTAGAATGGTGTTTATGCATTGATACACTTATTTGATATATGTATATATGATGTTATGATTATGTCATACATGTATCACATTGATTTGATGATCTTGTAGACAAGGTATCCTCCCCAACTTATGCTAAGGTACATTGGTTTGTTTTGATTTGGTTTAGCTAACATAATATGCCTTGCAAGAAAGAGATCAAATGGCTAGCAAGTAGAATACATAGAATATCCCTATGCATCAGATGGGCAGCATGGTGTGGGTCACTCTTTTGACTTGGCAGACACATTGAGAAGCCTGAAGGAAGAAATAAGGAGTTGCAAAGCAGATAATGTCAAAATCATGCAAGCACAAGAGAAACAAGCAGAGGTGAACACGATACTACTTTAGAGTTTGTCATATTTGCAATGACAAGGACCACTTTGGATCAGCCATGGACATGAGGAAAGAACTAATGGGGCATATGGCAGTAGGTCTCCTAGTAGACACAGGTTAGATAGATTTGACACGATTAGAGATGGTAGGTTGTTGGACACATCGGATAGGAGAGGTGATCGACACAGTTACTATTCCAGTTCTATTTCTGATAGACATCGTGATCATCACGGTCATCATCCTTATAGGAGGAGTTATAGGGGATACTTTATGGATGAGTTTAATAAGGCAAAGTGTTACACAGTAATTTGTCACCGTTGGTCACCATCCCTGTTACCCTTGTTTTCGTACATTGGAGGATACATTCCGGGACCTATGAGCAGTGACATAACCTAAAAACATTTGCAAGACACCTTCTGCAAATTATCCCTGAAAAGTGCCCTTTTTTCATTGGCGCAGGTACACAGTGTCTTACCCGTGCCAATCACTGAGATCCTCAAAAGGGGGTGCGCCCATTGGAGCTCTGTCCTAGAGCAACACTCGCGCCAACTAAGTTTAGTAATGAATTTTGGCCAACGCGCACCCATATGTTTTTTCCTCTCTTATCATGAAGTCCTTTGAGGGAAAAATCCATCGAATAGAGGTCGAGAGTCATCATCTATCCTTGACACCTATCCTTAGTAGCTTTTCGGAGATAATGCCAATCCACAATGGGCGTCCTGGTACATTGAATCTTCCTCCCTTCTCCATCTATAAAAGTCTATCCTCATGCATTAGACAAGGGAGTTCTAAGAGTTCTGGAGTAATGCTAGAGTGATAGTAAGAGTTTTGAAGCATAGGGAGGTTATGCTGCCGGAATCCTGAGAGAGAGAAGGTTTATTGCAAGGCATACATAGCTGCTCGCCCAGCCAGAGAATAGGTTCAACATCAGAACCTTGGTTGTATCTTTCTCTGCCTTTTATTCATTAATAGATGACTATCATTATGGTTCCACTCTTATTGTCTTTGTAATGATGATTGAGTTATATCTTTTCTGACCGATATATAGTTGCATCTATTGAATTTTATTCTTGTATTTGTGTCGTTCTTTGCATGTGCAGGTATCCGTTCACGAGGATCGTGGGGATTGTGACCAGCCGGAGCAAAGGAACGGGAGCGACGACTCTTCTACAAGTACTAGTGTTGGAATCCAGGTAGGCCCTCATCATCGATCTTTGAGTTGCAATTAGGAACCTGCGTGTTAGCGTTGTTTGATTGTTGCTAGACCCCATTTGGGCTAGTGGGATCGCCTCTGTCCGCAGAGGGGATTTACCTATTCAACAATTTGGCGACTCCGCTGGGGATCTTAGCTTGTTGTTTGATTTGTAAACTTTAGACGGAGCCTGAAGCATGGCCAGATAGCCTTCGAAACACTATTTCTTTGCATTAGTGAAGTAGATCAAAGCCACTTCAGTCAATCTCCGGTTTGGTTTACGGACTGAACAGTTTGGAGTTTTTCTTGCATGTTAGTTTTCTCTTGCTTGCCTGAGTTAATGAGCTTTCTGGGTCAGCTTTAAAATTGTTATTTGTTGTTTGATCCTTCTGAGCACTGTTGGCCCGACCCTGGTTTGTCTCATTTATTTTTTTGGGTCAGCAAACGCGGTTGGCGCGTTTTTTCCTTTGACAGTCGCGCTAGTTGGCGCATGTTGCACAACAGGAACTCGCGCCAATTCCTGAATGGCGCAAGTTGCAGATTCACAGTCGCGCCAGCTCTGTGAATTTTGCCAGTCTGTTAGTTGAAATCTCCTTAAACTTAGATTTTTGTTTTTCTATATCTTTTGCAGCTTCTGGAAGTGTGTTAGACCTTTGTGTGACTGGTTATTACTTTTATCCTTCAATTGTTTGCTTATTTCTATCGATTTTGTATCCTAGCCCTAGAAC
>APFE030846991.1:22357-90073 GCA_000404065.3 Pinus taeda
TTCTATCGATTTTGTATCCTAGCCCTAGAACACCTAGTGGCTTTGCATGTCAAGCCTTCTGTGGGAAGTTGTGGTTTGGTAATCCAGTCAGCTTTTTGGTTGTTTTCCGCACTCATCTAGTGGTTGTGAAAGTTTGGTATTCTATGCTTCGAGTGATTCACTTCTAGATTATTTGGATTTTGCTTGACTTCATCTGAACTTAGATCACATGGTTCATTAAAAGTCTTTTTGTTTTTCCTTGCTTTGAGAGGTCATCTTGATGTTTCAGAATTGGTTCTATTTCCATTGAGTGAATTGTGTTCGTTTACACTTGTGAATATCTTTTGAAGTTTGTTAAGTGCATTATGCTATCTTAAAAGAAAGAAAAACAAAAGATTTTTTTGCATTATATTAATTAGCATTTATTTTTATTTGTTGCTTTTAAAAAGAAAAAGAAAAAAGAAAAAAACTTCCATTTCTTGTTATTAGCTGTATTAGGATCTTTGTTGATCATTTTGTTTGTGTAAAGATCTCAACTCTCCTGTAGATAGAGTTCATTGAATGAAATGATATAATTTTTGCATATAGTTTGCATTTAGGAAGTTTCGAGAGATCACATACTGTAGGACCAAAAAACCGAAACATAATTGAAGATAAACTGTAAAATAAACTGAATGAACCTAACAACGCATTGGAACTTAACGTAAATATCTAGAGGTCTAGGCTAGAGACGTGCTCCGGCGTCGTTAAACCTAGTCACTCTTTTTTTCGCATTAAGGTTGGGTGATTCCTCCTGGTGTGGTTCAATTGTGGTCTAGCACAGATTTGGGCTCCCACGTACCATCGCGTATCTATGGGGGACTCCACTAGGTTTGCATCCTTTCTCCATAGGAAGCCGAGTCTGCCGCCTTGTGAACCGTAACGCACCGAATACAACATTCGGGAAGATTGACTGCAGTACGGAAAGTCCTTGGTTCTCATACGATTGCCAAGGTGTATAAGCAGTTTTACGGATGCTTGGTAAACCCTTTGCTTAGAATCTCCAGAGCAGTCACTTTTGATCCTTTTTGGACTCCCTAAAAGAAAAGGTGTAAGTGAGCGTCTTGTCACTTCGTGCTCATTAAACATTCGAAGTAGATAGAGTCATCTTTTCATCCTTTTCTCGACTCTCGAAACATGAAAAGGTCAAGTTCAGTTCCTGTGTCTTAAAAATTTATTTGGCCTCGATAACATTACCTGGTTAGATATTGTGTTTGATTGCTTGAGTAGGTTTCTTCTGACTATGGCAACTTTTCCAGGGTTCACCAACCTAAGTTCCCCTTCTGACGGGAATCCTAGTCATTTCCCTCCTCTTGGGAATGTTGTTGCTCCTTATATGGCAACGTTATCCCTTCTGAGGTTAACTGTCGGGTTGCCTGTTTGGTTGTTTTCAACCTCTTTGGTCCCTACCGTGTCGGCTGATACTCCATCAGTCCCTCCACCTGCACAACATCATGTTGAACCTAAGGTGGACCTCTCTCCTTCGACACCTACTTCTATGTCTCCTTGTTGTACTTCGCCTGGTGAAAGTTTCGATTCGAATAACCAGGTGGCTAAGAAGAAGAAGAAAAACAACAAGAAGAAGAAGTCTCCTAAGGGAGAGGTTACAAGTACAACTGTTCCCGTAAGTGCACCTAAAGTTGGGCCTCCTTCCGCTCCTTTGTGGAAGGTTAAGTTTCCTTGCCGATTATGCAAGGAGGACCATCTTCTTCGTGATTGTCCTGGCATTCCCAAGATCTTAGAAGTATGGTCTCGTGATCTAGCCCGCCCCTCATCGTCCACTGAAGCTCAAGGCGATGTTCCCTCATCAATTGGGAATGGTAAGGGAAAAGGGAAGATTCGAATCCCCTGCAGACTTTGTGAAGGAAATCATCCCCTTCACCTTTGTCCACTCATGGATAAAGCCTCCACTATTTTGGAAAGTCTCCCAGCCCCCCCACCCCAGCTCCCCGTTGGATATCAACTTCTGGCTGTAGCTGCAGATCATTCACCTCCCGACAATGAGATTGGTTCACATTCTCCTCTTGTCTAGGCCCCTCTTCCTGAACCTGGCTGTGCCCAGCCTGTTCCCGACCAACCATTGGTCGGACAGAGTGTCATCCACTCTGTTTCGGAAGAGTCAAATTCCCATGTTCTTCTCATCTCATCGGATTCTCTTGAGCTCGACGATGGTTTTCCCATCCCGTCCTCTCCGGAGAATTCTGATTCGGTCCTTCTTGAGTAGGGGGGGCAACCATATGGTTCCCCCACCAAGTAGTTCAGTCGTGTCCTTCGAATGGAGTTGTTTGACTACCCCTCCCCTTCCATCCCATGTGCCTTTCTGGATCACCGCCTATGCCTCCCATATGGCACTACCTGGCACTGTGTTAGATGAAGGAGCATCAGTTAGTCTTATGCCTGTTACTACTTGGCGAGCTTTGGGTTCTCCATCGCTTGTACCTGTCGCACCGAATCTCACCGCTTTTGACGGGGGAACGAGTCAACCATTAGGGATCCTTCCAAAGTTCCCTATCACTTTGGGAGGCAAGACTGTCTATATAGACATCTCGGTTACCCAAGGCTCTTTAGACTTCAGTCTTCTCCTTGGTCGTGACTATGTGTATGCCATGGGAGCCCTTGTTTCTTCACTTTTCCATGTGATTTGCTTCCCACACAATGGAAGAATGGTGACGATGGATCAATTATCATTCGCTCGTCTACAAGCCCCTCCGGCACCATTGCCCTTCCCTCTTGGTTCTCAGCCACCAGTTGCATCTGTCTCACCTCAGATCAACTACGTGGTCGCCTCTCCCATGCCTATACCCAGCAATGCCGCTATCATGCATAGTGTTTTGGGGGCATTGGGTCCCGACTTCCGAGACATTGACCTCCCATTGGGAGTGCCACTCTTGGAAGCCCATTCCTGTTCATTATGATGCAGTTCGGCGGAGCATAGTTCCTGATCTTGTGTCAAGCTCCCTTAAAAAATGAAACAAGGAATCTCGAGGATAGTTTTGCTAATGTATCAACCTCGTTAAAATAATGAAACGGCTTGTATCGGAGCATAGTTCACTTTCCTATGTCAAGCTCCTTAAAAAATGAAACTAGGTCTGCTCGGAGCATAGTTCCTTGTCTTGAGTCAAGCGTGTTAAAAAATGAATCACGAATTTTCGAGCATAGTTCCTCATCTTGTGTCAAGCTCGTTAAAAAATGAAACAAGGTTTATGAGGATAGTTCTTTTACTGTGTCAACCTCATTAAAAAATGAAACAACTCCCTTTCCAACTCGAGTCTTTTGATTAAGATCTCGTAAAATACAAGTCGAGTCTTTCCAAGATCTCGAAAGTGAACCTTCATTCCATCCACTTTGTCGGATGCAATGAAGCTTGGGGGGCATGTACCTCGTTTTGTGTCATTATGCTGGGGGCATGTGAACTTATAACAAGCATAGTTTTTCGTTTCAAGCTTGTGTAAACATGAATCCGAATCCAAGCAGAGTTCTCCATGGTTCAAGCTTGTGTAAAAATGAACCCATACACGAGTCACCTTTAAGCTCTTTTCTAACTCGTAAAATATGAAAAGATTGCCGAGTATTTTTTCCCTTTTTGACTCGTTAAAGAGAATAAAAATGGAGGTCTACTATCAGCTCTTTTCTGCCCGTTTAAAGATGAAAAGATTGCCGAGTTGTTCCTCTTGACTCGTTAAAAGTAAATAAGAGGCGGTCGCTTTTAAAGCTCTTTTTTCGACCGTTTAAATTAATAAAGATCGCCGGGTGTTTGTCGTTTCGCACTCGTTATTGGCTCTAAAACGACGTGCTTCTGACCGTTTTTTTTTACTTTTTCAGGTCAGAGTCACTACATATGAAAAGTACTCCTCGGTCATAATGATCGGGCGGTTCTTTCGAGCATCATTTTATACTTTTTCGGGCTCGAGAGACACAACTTTATGAAAAAGCACCCCCTGGAGTTTCCTTTTCAGCTGTCTTTTCAAACTCTCTAAACATGAAAAGACGCCGAGTTCTTCCTTTGTCAGACTCGTTAAAACTAAATGACATCGGGCTTCGTCGAAATGACACTCTCCAAGTATATGCTATCCCCGTCAAGCTTGTCATCCAAAAATAATCGGGGTACTCGCCAGAAATGGTGGGGGAAATAAAGGAACCGTAATCGTCGTCATCGGCAGTATGTCGCTCTTGAACATGGCACTGTTTGCATTCGTGTCTGGGTGGGGACATCTCATCTCGCTTCACTTTTGCCTCCATGGGTTTGGGTTATCCTATTTGGCCACTCATCTGCTCATTGTCCTTTCGTTACGACCTCTGATCATTTGACCCCCAAATACTGCCGAATCCGTCGTTGTGCCGCCGATATGTTCAAGAGAAGATGACCTCTGCAAGTATAACCTCCCTCTGATATTTCACGCAAAACAAACTTGTCTCTTCCCGTCTCGTGTCGATGATGTGGGAAACATTATGGCCCACCTTCGATAAATATCACTTCCTGTCGACTTCAGCTCATTATCCAGGAGTGACCTAGAGACTCCCTTCGGGTACCTTGGAGCCTACATGCCTCAATGGCAGGTTCTTCGTGTTCGACGCGAGGTTTTCATCATTGGCCTCCGATCGAACAACTCCACGGGTGTTTGACACTGGCTCATTCATTCATATGCCGTGGATTGTACCTATGGTACCTTGAGGACCATCGTCATCATTGGTGGCCCCTCTCACGTTTGTTAACAGCTTTCATCATTGGCTGGTAATCAGACGATGTTCAAGCATGTTCGACTTCGACACCTATATTCACATGTTTAACTTGTACTTTGTTCGGGTTTGGAGCGCAAGACCCTGGTTCTAGTCCATTGTGGACCAGGTTGCGATTTTGTGGGACATCATTACATGACTCATTGATGGATGGGTACGACCATACCTGAGTCTTCTTAAGGATGGCTGCGACCATACCTCTTATCATTATGGTCTCTTCGGCTGGGTGGCTGCGTCCACGCCACAGACCTTTCTTCATATGTCTTTTGGATGGCTGTGCCCATGCCTAGACTACATGTAATTGAAATATCAGTTGTATCTGCTTGCAGGTTCTCCCTGGTGGTGTTCCAGTCCAGCAATCTTGTAAAGCATTTCACCCCTCCCACTCTCTCGGGCTTCATGTTTTAGGGGGCATCTGTTACACAGTAAAATGTCACTGCCATCATGTCAGTCTCCCCACTGTGTCATAAAGTCACATTCACCTTGACTATGCCCTCTGAAATGGCTAAAAACCCTCTTTGCCTAAGTTATTTGAATCATCGCGACTGTCCATTAAATAACCGCGCTGACTGGCGGAGGATAATGTAACTGCTGTGCTGCCAGCGCGGAAGCACACGTATTTTCCGCGCTGGTCCAATTTCACGGATAGCGCGCCCTCTGCTTGTATCATTGTGCACTGACCAAACCTCTTCTATAATTGATTTGAGATGCCAGTGCGCCAGCCCAGTTTTGCACCCGCGCTGATCCTGTTTAGGCGAGTTTGTTCTAACAGCATTGTTGAGGTCGCCATCCTTTCTCTGGCATGTTTGTTTGACTGATCATCCACTTATCTTGGGGGAAAGATCATCCTTTACCTATTCATGGAGACTCCTTCTCCTTTATAAGCCTCCTCCATTGCCCATGAGCAGCTAGTTTTTTGATAGATAGTTTTGGAACATATAGACTTTGATTGAGGAATTCTTAGTGCATTTAGTGCTACTCTTTGTAGGCATTTGGTGTGTTGTGTGAGGATTGCTTTGAGCTTGAGGAAGGTCATGAGCTTGTTGCCTTGTATGTGAGAGAGAGACCTCTTTGACTTGGGAGATTTGCTTCAAAGGTGAATGCTTGGAAGACATGCTGGCTGGACCCTCTAGAGAAGGACTCAGCGTCAGGACTTCGGTTGTACCTTACTCTATTTTCTGATTAATAAAGATAGATGACTACTCTTATGGTTCCATTTCCATTTGTCCTATGAATGATTAATGTAAATTGTATCCTTCCTGACTGATACATAGTTGTTTTTAGTAGATTTTACGCTTGTGTTTGTTCTCTCTTTGCTTGTGCAGGTGTCCGTTCGCGAGGATAGTGGAGGGCTGTGATCGGCTGGAGCGAAGAAGTGAGAGGATCATCTCTTCGACGAACGTAGCGTTGGAATCCAAGTAGGTTTATTTTACCCACTTGTTAATTACTACTAGGAACCTGCAGTGTAGCATTGTTTGATTGTTGCTAGACCCCCTTTGGGCTAGTAGGGATCGCCTCTATCCGTAGAGGGGATTTACCTCTCCAACACCTGTATTTTTTGTGAATTTAGATCCTTGTTTCTTGCATAGTAGTATGTTGCTGTGATTCTACAGGTTCTTTTGAAGCTAGGCAGACAAAGAAGAAGCGGCGAAACTCTATCAAGAAGGAGAGGAAATCAAGTGCAAGACTTAGGTTGGTCTTCTTATTCCTCCTCTCATCTATTTTCATAAAAGGAAACAATAGTAGAATTTGATTGTTTGTTTCTAAGATAGCCACCCATCTTAGTGGGAATAGCAACATCCGAGTGGACACTATTCCTGGATAACACTAACAAATGATCCCATTCTTCATAATTCGTATTGGCCACCGGTTCCAACTAAGATCCCCAGTGATTGTCCAAAATTTGATGGTAAGGATGGAGAAGATCCCCAAGCTCATGTCATGATCTATGACGTATGGTGTTCATCGAATTCATGGCTTGATGATTCAATCCGGCTCTGCCTATTCCAACGAACTCTCACTGGCTCTGCAGCCAAATGGTATATTGAGCTAGCTCGCAGAATTTTTCAGGACTTTAACTCGCTTGCTATGGCATTTTTAACTCATTTTCAGTTGCCAATTCGATATGAAACAGGAACACACCTCCTGACATCCTTGAAACAAGACACGACCACACATATCTCTGATCACATCCATGAATGGAGGAGGCGTCGTCGTTTAATTAAGTTCTGGATCCCCGACCAGCTTCTGACTGACTGGTTTACAACCTCGTTCGTTTGTCCGATAGCTCGGGACATTGCTATGGGGGCATGTCTAACTAAAGAGCAGGCCATTGCGCGTGCTCAATACCTTGACTTGGTTTACTCCTAGTCCGGTACGCTATATGATTATTTGCCAAATGCCCCACGACCCAGAACTTCCAAAGCTCCATCAATGCCATCTGTTGACGGTGTCATCGGTTCCGTTAATGCATCCTCTCAAAAAGATTCTGCGAATCCTGTGAAGCAAAAGTCTAATACTCCAAATGAAAATGCTTCTGAGGCTTCATCCAATTCTGGTAAAACTTCCAAGGTTAACGCCGTCCAGTGCACTACGGCGGACAAAACTTTGAAAGGTAAGAAGAAGGAAAAATAAAAGAATAAAGCCAACCAAACAAAGTAGGATCCCCCTAAGCCTCCGGTCGAGGAAGGTGCCAAGCGCAAACCTAAGTATCCTTGTCTTATTTATGATGAGGATCACTATACTAAAGACTACCCAAGGCGGTCTGAAGTTAGTTGTTTGTTAAAAGGTACCCCTGGGACTCCTACCGTGGTCAAAGAGCCTTTTCTCTCGCAGCAGACTCAAATGGTGGCTGATCCATCTCAATCCTCTTCTCCCTTCAGCTCTCAAGTTTTTATTGCTGGGACAGTTCGCATCCATATTAGTACATGGTCAAAAGAGTATCCTTCACCCACTAGGAAGGAAACTAAGGTCCCCTGCAGTGCTCCTTCGTCTAGTTCTGGTCCGCTCGATATCGAGCGACGTAGTACTGAGTCAGTGATTCGACCTCCTCCTAAAGGAGTGCTCTAGAAGTCTTCCTACAACCCTAATGCTTGTGCTGCATAACACTATACCATCGTTGAGGACTTAGCCAAGCTCCTTTGGCTATGTCCGCATTAGAGGTCCTCCAGAGTTGCCCCTCCCAGAGTAAGTCATTTCTATCAGCCATCGGTGGCATTGACCCGACCGACTCGGATTTGATCACTTTTGACCTGGATAATCATGTACTGAGACTGCCTCTCCAAATCGCCTTCCTTGTTCAAGTCCTCATCAATTCTAAGACTATTCACTGCACTGTTATTGATGAAGGCGCTTCTACTTGCATTATGTCTATTACTTGTTGGAAGGCCATCGGTTCTCCGACTCTGAGCCAGTCTCCAAATACCTTGGAAGCCTTAAATGGGAGAGATTCTCGTCATTATGGTATACTCCCGCGTCTGCCTGTTACCCTGTAGGGGAAGATGGTCGAAGTTGTCGATGCCAGTTTAACTTACAACCTCCTCTTAGGACGAAGCTAGACATATGCCATGCAAGCCATGGCTTCATCTCTATTTTGTATCCTTCGTTTTCCCCATCAAGGGAAGATTGTCACGGTAGACCAGTTGTCCTTCTTTGCTTCTTCTTCTTTCGATGGCAACGTGCCTTTCGTGGAGCATACCTCTGTTCCGTATGAGAGTGTGGGTGCTGGACTTTTTAAATATCCTACCCTTATGGGTGTTTTTACACTCCCACCTCCCAACATCGCCCATCAATATGATTTTTGTTCGTTTTGATCCTTGGGTTCTTCCTCCCACTGATCAGGTAGAATCTTGGGGTGATGTCATGCCGTTGAGTCCTGTCGAGCTCAACTATGTCGAAATTGTTTCTGCATTGGCCTCATTTCCTGAACCTGCTCCTTCGAGCAGGGCTCTTGACTCGTACATCCAATCCCCTTGGCTCAGAGATGGCACTTCTTTGGACCCCTTACAGGAAGTCTTTCCTTCTGATGAAGTGATTATCGAGACTATGTCTTTTGAGTAACCTCCTTCGTCTGATTATCAAGACTATGCCTTTTGAGTAACCCCTTCAGACACCTATTCAAATCCATCAAGTTTTCTCTGAAGGAAACATGGGGAACATTACGCAAATTCAATCGATCGACATCTCTGTTAAACCAGGGGTTATCGAGCATATTCACATCAAAGTAACCTATAATCCGGAGGAGATTCAACTTTATACTGATCTTTTTTGAGAATTTCATGATGTTTTCACTTGGTCATACGAAGAGATGTCTGACATCGATCCTAGCATTGTGGTGCATGAAATACCTACGTATCTAGGTGCTAAACCTGTCCGACAATGTCTACGCCCCGTGCACCGTCAAAAAGTTGCAGCTATTAAAGCGGAAGTCGAGAAGCTTCTTAAAGTTGGATTTATTTACCCTATCCCGCTCATAGATTGGGTTTCTAATATTGTCCCTGTGACCAAGAAACAGGGCAATATTAGGGTATGTGTTGATTATTGCGACATTAATCGTGCCTGTCCCAAAGATAAATACCCGACACCTTTCATTGACTAGCTCATTGATAAGTGTGTTGGGAGTGAGATTTATTCATTTATGGACAGCTTTTCTAGTTATAACCAAATCAATATATCGCCTGCGGATCAACACAAGACTGCCTTTATCTGCCCATGGGGTACTTTCACCTATAAAAAGCTTCCTTTCTGTCTAAAAAATTCCGGTGCTACCTTCTAGTGTGCATTGTCTTATGCGTTTCATGATATTCAACACATTATGCAGCCGTACCTGGATGACCTTCCGACTCATTCAACAAAGCGCCAAGACCATCCAGATCACCTTCGCGAAATCTTTCTTCATTGTTGACACTATCGTATTCATCTTAATCCACATAAATGTGTCTTCTGCATTGAATCTAGCAGACTTCTTGGGTTTTTCGTCTCCAAAGAGGGCATCCGCCTGGATCCCCTTAAGGTTGAAGCCATTTTGGATCTTCCTCCCCCTGCCTCTTTGCAGCAATTGTAGAGTCTACAGGGAAAAGTGAATTTTTTATGCCATTTTATTCCAAACTATGCTGAAGTTGCCAAAGGCTATATGTGGTTATTAAAGTGGGATTCCCCTTTTGTCTAGGATGTCATTGCACAAGAGTCATTCGAGTAGCTCAAGATGCTCCTTGTTTCTGCTCTGTTGTTACGTTTGCTTGATTATCACCATGACTATACTCTTTATTTAGTTGCCTCCAGTAGCACCCTCGGCATGGTTCTGGTCCAAGACGATGATGATGGTACTGAGTATGTTGTCTACTATCTCAGCCGCAATCTACTTGACACAGAGACTCGATATGCCTATGTTGAGAAGTTGGCATTGGCAGCCATTCACGCTGTCCAACATTTTCGCCACTATATATTATTGTGCACCACGACGGTGATTTATGACTGCAACCCAATGACGTACATTTTGTCATGTCAGTTACTGGGGGGCAAGTACTCAAATTGGATTGTCATCCTTCAAGAGTTTGACTTGGAGTTTATTACGGACAAGTCTAAGAAATCCCTCATTTTCGCTGAGTTGCTATGCTCCATACCATCTGCTACCGCGCCCTCTCGATTAGAGGACCATATTCCAGATGAGTCTCTGTTCTTGATTAGCACCCTCGATCCTTGGTATGGGGATATTATTGTCTACCTTCATACATCCTCCTTTCGTCTTGATTTGTCCAAGGATGCTTGGCGACATATTCTTCATCATTCTCAACCTTATCGCATTGTCGGGGACACCTTGTATCGTCTCGGCATTGACTCTATTCTTCGCCATTGTCTGACATTTGAGGAAGCCGAATGAGTCTTGAATGATTGCCACTCTGGTGCTTGTGGTGGCCATATGTTCGGATATGCTACTGCTCAGAAGATCCTCCCTGCTGGTTATTTTTGGCCGTCTATTTTCAAGGATTGCATTCTTGTCGTCCGCTCTTGTTATGCGTGCCAAATCTACCAATGGAAGATGCGTGTGCCTCCTACTCCTTTACACCCTATCATTACTGTCGGCCCTTTTTCCAAATGGGGCATTGATTATATGACCTGTAACCCTCACTCGGCCCAGGGGCATGGGTATATTGTCGTTGCCATTGATTATTTCACGAAATGGGTTGAGGCGATGCTTACATTATATAATGACGGTAGGACAATGGCACAATTTTTATTCAATCATGTCATTTCACGATTCGGAGTCCCTCAGGCTATCGTCACTGATCACGGTTCTCATTTCTATAATCATATGATGATTGAGTCAACAACCCAGCTGGGCTTGTGGCATGATAGTTCGATGTCGTATTATCCTCGGGCTAATGGCCAAGAAGAAGTTGTCAACGAAGTTTTGGTCATGATGCTTCAACGCACCATTGGCATGCATAAATCCAACTGGCATTTGATGTTGTTTTCTGCCTTATGGGCCTATCGAGCTTTAGTGAAGGATGCCACCGGTTCATCCTGTTCCAATTGGTTTATGGTCTGGAGGCTACCGTTCCGATTGAATGTGAGATCCCTTCTCTTAAATTAGTCGTCGAATTGCTCCCAAACACTACTTCTGTAGAAGAACGTCTTCTTTACCTAGAGCAGTTAGATGAGACCCGTCGACTAACCTCTCTAGTCATTGAACCGCAGAAGAAGAGAGTGAAAACTCACTTCGACCAAGCTGTCAATCATCGTTCTTTCGTTGAAGGAGACCTAGTCCTGCTCTATGATCAAGTAAATGATAAGCTGGGGGCAGGCAAATTCGAGCCTATGTGGCATGGGCCTTACATTGTGAAACGTGCTTTGTAAAAAGGGGCCTATGAGTTGATCGATTATGAAGGGAATCCTCTAGATAAGCCCCGAAATGGGCTTTATCTGAAGAAATATTATGCATGAATTTCGTGCATCTGATTTGTACATACGTGTGTTTTTAGCATGTCTGTTTTCATGTTTGGCTTGGTGTGTAGGCATAATTGCCATTTATTGTGTCTTTTTACTTCTTGTGCAGATGTCTGGTACAACTTACGTTGGTTTCACTGATGGTGCCTACCGTAGTACCCAGAACCTTTCCTCTGCAGCATGGGTGATCTATGATCCTCACGGTGAGTTAGTAGACCTTCAAGATGTTTGTCTGGGTTGCACCACAAACAATGTCACTGAATATAGCGCTGTCAATGAATTACTAATCGAGGCTGTTAACCTCGATATTCATGCATTGGTTGTGAATATGGATTTTCAATTTGTTGTCCACCAACTTAACGAGCGTTATTTTGTCAGAGATCATCGGATTTTAATGTTGTATTTACGTGTTAAATTATTGGAAATAAATTTTGATTTTATTACATATCAACACATTCCAAAAAGATTAAACACATTAACTGATGCATTAGCAAACCATGTATTAGACAGACATTTACGCAACATGTAATCAAACATTGTGTAGAAGCATTTAGAAACAATAATAAACCATAGATAGCATCTATATATATATATATATATATATAAATATATATATCATGTGGCACTCTGAGGTGCTCAAACATAAGTGTGTATGTCAAAAATAGAGTCTGTGTCCAATACATCTGAGACAAATGTATCTAAAAAAGTCAACAGAAAGTAAAGCCTAGGTGTCTACTGCAGTGGGTTCTGCTCTCTATAGCAGACCACTACTCGAGAAACTTGTCTCAAGAGCCTATGTACCCTAGGTGTCACTTTGACTGTGTGTCTCTGGTACTCTACTGGGACCTCCTCGATCCCCGTGTAGTCTGGGATCCCATCAGTCAAGCCCTCAAGGTTATGGGCTATCTCCTCCACTGCATTTCCACTAGGGCGAACTAGGGCCAACTCTCTGTTACACTGCGGGTCCCTTCCTGCCTCAGGAGTTAGTCTTACAGGCCTCTCTGGTCCCACATCTGCAAGTAACATAAGAGGCATCATTAAGACATATACATGATAAAATCCAAAAAACAACATAAAAAAAAACACATAAATAGGTGTGGTGTTTGATCAAGTGTTTTACCTCCCTTATCCCACTACTCTCCAGTGGGAAGCAACATGTCGGGGTCTCCATGGAAATCAGTGCTTGCATATGGCCAATCCTCGACTATGATCTTCTGATGGTCTAGCCAACAACATCCCCCATGATACCAGTTGACCGCCACCCCCTCGCGACATAACATGTGCCTAGCGGGTGATGCGGGTCTCCCATGGCCCAGGAACGTACATGTCCATATCTTGTAGTTGAAGGGACGACACCTGCTCCAGCATGAGTAGGATCAGAATGGATTCGTATCCAAACTGTTTCATTTCCCCTCATCGGCACTTTGTAAGCTGCCTCTTCATGTTAACGGCCACTTCTTTGGCCCAGTTATACATGGTCGGGTTAAGGCAATCAAGAGCTAGCCGAAGGTGAGTCTTTGTTGCCTCATGTTGGGCTTGGGAGCCCGCTGTTCTTGTGACCATGAACAATACCGAGTGAAGAGTCAAATCTTCCATTGTCGGGATCTGTAATTTCCCGCTAGTGGCTGATTTGCGTTCCCCTGGGCACACTCGTGCTATCAACATATCTAGGGTCTCGCCGACAACCCGTTGACCCTCTAAGATCGGCCTCTTGCCGTGACAAGACAACCCAGTCAAAAAATATATGTCCATAGCATCAAATTCAATATCCTTGCCTTGGATGACGAACTTCCTGTTCGTCAAGTTCCATGAGCGGATTAACATCTCTAGCAAGCCAGGCTGTGCTCGAAGATGTGGAGTGAGGAAGAATTTCAACAATCCACACTCAAGTAGGGCTCTCCTGCACCTGGGATCATTAAATGCTTGTTCGTCATTAATGTCGTGGGTTCTTTCCTGCCACACGAATGCCATTTTTCCATGCGTCCAAGGAAAAAATGATTAGAGCCCTTTTCATAAGCTTAAATGCATAAATTATAAAATTTTTGAACTGTATGGTGCCGTTGAGGCTGTTTTTCAAATAGGGGCGACGGCTCGAGGTCAGACGTTCATTTTTCCACAATCGTTGCGAGAGTACATGTATCTCTCGTGACAATCCCGATGGTGGTACGTGTTAACACGCTCAGTCGTTGCTAACCCAAGCGGATCTTCTGCGACGACTGAGAGGCGGATTTGGATTTTAAAATCCACCCAAAACCACCCATCCAACATCAAATTGAACGAAAAAATCATTGAAATGCAGCGCAAAGGGAAGATTACTTACTTGGTAGGAGTCTCGGGCGAGATCATTGATCATTGGTGCTAGAATTGAGCTCGGAACTTCGCTCAGGTTTGCACACCAAAACACCAAAGGTAAAAACCCACAAGGTAAATGTAAAAATGAAATTACCATACCCCCTTTTTATAGTGTTTTTCCAAAAAATTAAAATTTTGCACTATAAAATTGAAGGTTTTTTTTTCCCTTTTATTTTGAAGTTTTGATTAGGGTTTTTGAGTTTTTAACCTAATTTCCACATATATACTGTATTTATGTCGAATGGATCTTATGATGTGGTGTTTTTGTGTAGAAACATGGATGGTGGGTACGTGTCATGATCCGTATACACTTGGTCCATATTTTTCAAAAAAAGGGTCCTCTTTAAGCTCTTTTCCTTCTCGAAAGATGAAAAGATTGCCGAGCCTTCCCTTTTGACTCGCTAAATGAAATACAAGGCAGTCCACTTTGAGCGCTTTTCTGACCATATAAACATGAAAAGGTCACCAAGCTTTTGTCGTTATAGGTTTGATACTGGTTACAAAACGACGTGTCTTCAATCGCTTTTCTACTTTTTCGGATCGAGGCCACTAATTTCAAAAAGTACTCCTTGATCGTATGGTCAAGTGGTTCTCTCGAGTATTATTTTATACTTTTTCGGGTTCGAGGGACACTAATTTACGAAAAAGAACCCCCCTGGAGTTTTCTTTTCTGTGTCTTTTTCAAACTCTCTAAACAAGAAAAAGACTCCGAGTTTTCCCTATGTCGGACTCGTTAAACCCTGATGACATCGGACTCATCACCATGACGAGACTCGAGTTTCTCCTCCCTAGGGCTCGTTAAACTATCACTAGGTTGGATTCGTCCGAAGGTTGAACTTATATTACAAGCATATGCTATCCCCTTCAAGCTTGTTTTCAAAAATAATTTGGGTACTTGCCAACAATGGTGGGGGAAAATTTGGATGTCATCATTGGTTATCTGTGGCAGCTAGTCACTCTTGAACATCGACACTTTTGCCTCTTGTCGGGTTGGGATATCCACACATTGTCATTTGGCCTTCCAAGGTTTTGGGTTGCCACTTTTCCTCATTCCATTTGATCCATTTTGCCTCCATCAAGCCTCCGATCCCTTGGTTTCAAAATGCTTCCACATTCTAGAGTTGTGTCACCGATGTGTTTAAGAGTATAATCCTTCTACAGTTCACACCCTTACCTCCTCCTCTGATACTATATTTCACCATCTACCACTTGTTCCTTATCTTGTGTCGTTGACGGGGGGAAACATTATGGCCCTCCTGCGACGGATCGTCTCCTGTTGACTCCAGCTCATTATCCAGGGGATTGATCTAGGGATCCCTTTCGGTACCTTGGATCTTGCATGCCTCAATGGCAAGTTCTTCACGCCTGATGATAAAATTTCATCATTGGTCTTCGATTGGGTGATTCCACGAGTGTTCGAATTCAACTCATTTTTTACACTTAGTGGATTATATTGGACAATACCTTGAGAGCCATTGGTATTATTGGTGGTTTCTCTCACGCTTGTTAACATTTTTATCATTTACTGGTAATCAAGGTAATTTCTATTATGCTCGACCTCAACGCATCTATTCGCATGCTAGAATTTGTACTATGATTGGTTGGGTTTCAAGACCCCGGACTAAGATTACATATGTTCGGGCTGCATGGATTGGTTCGTGATTGCATACATGACTCTTTGATGGATGGCTGCAACCATGCCTTTATTATTATCATGGTCTTGTCCACTAGGTGGCTGCGTCCATACCACAGACCAAGTTTCATATGTCTTTTGGATGTCTGTGCCCATACCTAGACTACATGTATTTCACTATCAGAGATACTAGTTGTACTTGCGCCTACAAGATCTTCAAAGTGGTGTTCCAGTTCAGATATTTTCATAAAGCATTTCACCCCTCCCATTCTCTCGGGCTTCATGCTTTAGGGAGCATCTGTTACACAGTAATTTGTCACTGTCCTCATCTCAGTCTCTCTGCTGTGTCATGTGTCAAATAAACATGTTCATCTCTTCCCACCAATGTAAGAAGATTAAGAAAATGCTCTCTGATGCTGCAAGTTGACCCTAATTCCCTAAGTTTTTGCCTCGTCGTGAGTAAACTCTTAATATACGTGATGGTCCCCTGTAATAAACGGTCTCATCACGACCCCGTCGCAGGTGTACATTTGTTTCCCGTGATGGTCGGATTTCAAGTCCCGATGGGAGGCTATTAGATATTTATTGCAATGATTGGTCTGCATGCATTGCCTCCTAGCGATGCCATCGTGGAGTCTTAGTTTACAGCTAACGACGATCCAGATTGGGAGAATTTGTTCCAACAGTCGGCCTTCTAGATGCCTCTAGCCCTAGTTGTTGGGTCAGTTTGGGTTGCCCTTCCCCCTCTGGGATAGTAGTTTCGTCTTTTGTGCTACCTTCCTTGAGGATAAGCTCCCTCTCCCTCATTTCATGGGGACTCCTTCTCCTATAAAGTCACTCACCATTGCTATGATCTACTAGTTCTTTTGGTTGGATAGTGCTGCTAGTGCTTTTGAGTTTGATAGATAGCTTTGGTGTGAGTGTGACAAGTGTGGGATTGTTAATAGTTTGTGAGAGGTTATGGAGTGCCCTTAACTTTGTATTAAATCTTGTAAGTGAGGGAGAGATATTGTTTGTTTGGGAGACCCATCCTTGAGAGTGGATGCTTGAAGAAACATACTGGCTGGACCCTCTGAGAAGACTTGCAACTTCAAGACTTGGTTGTAAGCTTTGCTCTTGATTCATTATTAATACAATCAATGATGATTTCCTATGTCTTGTATGTAATTTACTTGATAGCTCACGATTTCTTGAATTTATGAGTAAATATATCATTGTTGTTCTCGGTTACATGTCCTGTTGTTTTCTTATGGTGTTTCAGGTTGATTGCTCATTGAGGAGAAGAAACGGAAGTTGGAGCAATGCAACGAAACTTCATCAACCACCGGTTTGAGGTAGGCCTCCAACAATGACTATTTAAGGGAATCAATTGTTGTTTTGTCTTTGTTGTGATTATACCCACTCTAGGGCTAGAGGGGTTGCCTCTGTCTGTAGAGGGAACACTTTCCTACTTCACAATGGTTTGAGACACTCTCTTGTGATATTGATCTGGGATCAACAAAACTAACTTCGGGTCAGTAAATAATGGTATGAGACATTCTCGATCAATTCTTCTTCTTCATGGTTCAACATAGCAGAGCTCAGCAAAGTAGAGTAGAGCTCAGCAAAGCAGAGTAGAGTTCAGCAAAGCAAAGCAGAGCTCAGCAAAGCAAAGCAGAGTTGAGCAGAGCAGAGATCAACAGAGCAGAGAAAAGCTTAGCAGAGCAGAGTAGTGCAGGGCATTGATGGTAGAGATAGTACATCCAAACATATGAATCAGCGGATGGAATTCTCCCTAGTTGAGAGGGAGTGTTAAAATTGGAAACTAGGGCCGAACTCCATGTGGGTCATCTTATTAATGGCATATGATATTTTTCTTGGATCCCTCTCATCGAGAGGTGTGGGATTGATCTAAAGATCATTCGATTTTGATAAGTATTCATGGATATATGAATTTATTTGTGTTATGGGACAATTTGTCAAGGTCGACCAACAACCAAATAAACCCCGCATGTGCTCAACATTTTATTATAAATAGAGGTGCCTTGAAAGTCATTTGGAAAAACTCACTTGGGATCTCTTCCTCTCTAGTTGTCTTTGTGTTTTGGTGAGAGGAGAGATCCTAAGGGATAATGCTGCTCTTCTGGAGAAAGGTTCTACGATATCTAGAGGGAATACCCTAGGCTCTACGCTGCCCTAATGAAGAAGCCCTAGAAGTAGGAGGAAAGGGAGATCTAGCATGGTGAAGGAGGCCTAACAGTAGACCCTAATGAAGTCCTATCATGCCCTAATCTAGACAGTGTTTTGGAAGGGTTTGAGACAACCCTTAGATGCAACAAAAGGGATACCCTAACAACAGTAAGGAGGCTCCCATTCGCTGCCCTAACTTGCCGTCATACACTGTCTAAAGGAGCCTATACATGCTACCCTAATACGCAACCCTACTATGCCCTATCTACATCAAGCCCTAGCTATAGGTCTTCATGCCTTATCCATAGGACTTGCCACCATAAATAGAGATCCTTTATCTATCCTTGAAGAGGGCTCCTCAACGAAGCAGGGAGGCTTCCATACGCTGTTAAAGGAAGCCTCAAATGAGCCCTAGCTGTTGTCTTCTTACGCTGGCCTAATGATAGGAACTAATGTTGTCCTTAACACTATGGTCGCAGTCTAGATGGATGCATATGCTAATATGCTACTTGTATTCTGCCCTAAGTCACTGCAATAAAAATCTAGCAGACTGTTGTTTATGTATGCTAACAACTGTCTCTATATTGAGGGAAACACTGCATGTTTGAGCTTGAACTATAGCCTAGCTGCTCTGCTAGGTTGCAAGCCATAGCAAGAAGCTAAGGCTGGTATATGCAATGCAATAATGATACAACACAGTTCACAACAAGTAGCATCATAATGATGTGATAGGTAGCAACATGTCTAAATTGGGACAACTAATACATGGTACATGGCAGCAAGGTACACCATGTCTAAATTGGGACAACTAGTACCTGGTACATGGCAACAAGGTACAACATGTCTAAATTGGGGCAGCTAGTATGTGGTACATGGCAGCAAGGTACACCATGTCTAAATTGGGGCAGCTAGTACATGGTACATGGGAGCAAGGTACAACATGTCTAAATTGGGACAACTAGTACATGGTACATGGCAAGAAGGTACATCATGTCTAAATTGGGACAACTAGTACATGGTACATGGCAGCAAGGTACAACATGTCTAAATTGGGACAACTAGTATATGGTACATGGCAGCAAGGTACAATATGTCTAATTGGGAAAACTAGTACATGGTACATGGCAGCAAGATACATTATGTCTAAATGGGACAACTAGTACATGGTGCAACAAAGTACTTGGGACATCAATGAAGCTTGGTGGAGCAAGTAAATGGGACATCAATATGGCAAACATGGATTGGCAATGTCACTAACAATGTGACAACAGTATGGTACATAGGACAACAGTGGCAGCATAAGGTGTAGCAGTATGATGTGTACAACATAGTCATGAGGTCCAACATTGTGATGATGGGTGCAACATGGTGCAACACGGTGAGGTGCTGCATGTGACGAGATGCAACACGATGATAGGTGAAGGAGTCACCTTGGAGAATCAGTTGAAGCAACATGTCTTCACCTGATCTCATGTATCATATTCTTAGAGATGATCTATCTAGATAAGTCAAAGTGTTAACTTCTGTTGTAAATGTACTATCTCATTCTCTCTCTGCTGATCTATCGAAGAACATATAAGAAGAATTGAGGAAGGGTTTCCCCACACTGGGGTTTGTCCCTGGCTAGTGCCACATCTTGTGTCCTATTGTCTTGGCTTGTCTTATGCGATTTATGTTTATGTTCTATCTGCAATTTACTTTAATGCTGATGTGATTGCTAATCTGGAAAAGATATTGAGCTAACTGTGAAAATTGAAATAAATTTCTCTAGCATAGAACATACCTAAAATTAACAACTGTCTATAGGTGTTTTCTCCGTGAGCACTAAGGACAAGGCTAGGAGCTATAATGATTCAAGCGAGGAAAAACATCGATAAAAAGGTATGGGTTCATCTTACTTTTGTATTCATCTATAATTTGATTACAATAGAATTAGGGAAAGCTATATGCTCCTATTTGTTTTTTCTAGATTTGGGTACCATATCTAGTGAGATTATTCCTGTCTCCAAAAAGGATTTGTCTTGAAATAGTTGGATATGCAGAAAACAAGAGAATTACAAGAAACGTTGTAAATCCAAAATTGCTGAGAAAGAGAAGGGATATGATGATTATCTTTCTATAGAAGCTAAAACCTCCTCACATGAAGGATGAGATGTGTATTTGGCTTCTTTAGGTACACATGTAGATAATGAGGTATGGTTGGTCGACTTAGGCACATTCTTTCATATGACTCCTCATAGGGATTGGTTTTGCGAGTATGAAATATATGATGGTGGTGATTTTTCTTAGGAGGTGAGTCAACAATTAGAACCATAGGACAAGGAAAATTCAAGTTGAAGCTCATGGATGGAGGGATTATAACACTTCCTGGTGTTCTGCACATCCTAGAATTGGCTATAAATTTGATTTATGTAAGCATGGTGAGAAATATAAGTGTAAACATAGTGTTTGAAAAGGATACCTACAAGATAGTTTGAGCATAAATAATATTTCTAAGGGGAGTTTTGATTGGAACTATGATAAGCTACTGGGAAACATTGTTAGTGATGGGCGCAACCATTATGTTGTTCTTGAGTGGAGTAGAAGGAACATTCCTAAAACCTCTAGAGAAAAGACTATGTTATGGCATCAAAGACCAGTACATACCAGAGAGAAGGACCTTCGAGTACTACACAATATTGCTATGGTATAAGGCATGTCTAATTTCTCTCTAGATTTTGATTTATGTGAAAATTGTTTATATGGGAAACATAATCGGGTAAGATTCACCTCTGGTGCTACGAGGTCAGAGGGAATATTATAGTTGGTGCACAGTGATGTGTTTGGACCTGTGTGGGTTCCATCACTGGGTAAATCTATGTATTGTATCATTTATAGATGACTTCTAGAGGAATACATGGGTTTATACCCTTAGGAGTAAATATTAAGTTTTTGACAAATTCAAAGAGTTTAAGGATCTTGTGGAAAATCATACAAAGAAGAAAGTTAAGGTGTTGAGGACAAATAATGGTGAAGAATTCCACGGGAATAAATTTGATGAATTTTGTAATAAGTGTAGTATAGAAAGGAAGAAGAATACTCCATACACACCTTAGCAAAATGGAGTTGCAAAAAGGATGAATATGATACTTATGGAGAAAGCAAGGAACATGCTTAGTGATGCCATGTTAGGACAATAATTCTAGGTAGAGGCAATGGGCATTGCATGTTACCTGGTAAATATATCACCCTCATCAATGTTATATGACAAGAATCCATGTCATGAGGTATGGACTTGTAAGAAACCTTCTCTTAAACATCTTAGGGTATGTAGCTTTGATGCTTATGTACACATTACAAACAATTGTGGGAGTAAGATGGATAAGAAAGATGAAAAGTGTATCTTTATTGGATATAAATATGGTTTGAAAGGTTATAATATTTGGAACCCATAAACTAAGAAGGTTGTTTATAATAGAGATGTGGTATTTAGAGAAATCAAAGATGTTAAACAGAAAGTCATACCAAGGGAGAAATAACCAAAAAATATAGAGTTTGAATTGAAGGATGATGAATCAGACTCTACAAAAGAATATGAATTAGAAGAAGAAGAACCACATACTGCAATATTTAGAAGATTGGTTTGGGAAAGAAGGTAGCCAGAAAGGTAAACTCCACTTGATTTATGTTGAAATGTTTCTTTTTTTAATTAGTAATGGTAATCCTAGAACTATCAGGGAGGCGATGGATTCAGAGGATGAAAAACTTTGTAAAATGGCCATGGTTATGGTAGCCTTGGACAAAAATGAGGCTTGAGATCTAGTGGAGTTGTGAGCTGGAAGAAACCCCATTGGCATCAAATGGGTATTTAGAAAGAATTTGAATGAAAAACACATCATGGAGAAATACAAAGCTTGGTGGGTAGCAAAAAATTATTCTTAGGTAGAGGTAATTGACTTTGGTGATATTTTTTCTCTCGTTTCCAAGTTAACTTCTCTTAGATTTCTTTTATTTGATGTTGATACCTTTGATTTTGAAGTAGAATAGATGGATATGAAGGCAAAGTTACAAATGGGGATCTGGAAGAAGAAATCTATAGGAAGCAGTTAGAGGAATTTGTAATTAAAGGAAATAAAGAGCTGGTATGAAAGCTGAAAAAGTTCCTTATATGGGTTAAAGAAATCACTAAAGACGTGGTTCAAAATTATGGTACTTATATATTGGGACTTGGATTCACAAGGAGTAAAAAAGACCACTGTGTATATTCCAAATTGGTTGGTGGTTGTCTTATTTATTTGGCATTGTATGTGGACCATATGTTGCTGTTTGAAAATGACAGGGAAGTCATCGAGGAAGTGAAAACTCAGTTGTCCTCTAAATTTGAAATGAAGGATCTTGGTGCTGCAAATTTCATTTTTGGCATGGAAATTAAAGAGATCGAGAAAGCAAGAAAATCTAGTTTTTTAAGAGAAAATATATCGAGATAATTTTGTAGAGGTTTAACATGTAGGAATGTAATCTTGTAAAGGTCAATATTCCTATAGGTGTAAAGTGATATGCAGAACAATGTCCCAATACATAGGAAGAGGAAGAGGACATTTCCCTTCTTCCATATACCAATGTGTTTGGAATTTTGATGTATGCAATGGTTTGTACTAGACTCTAGACATTGCACATGCAGTGAGAGTGTTGAATGTATATATGTAAAAACTAGGGAAGGAGCATTTAACAATAATAAAGAGGGTTTTCAAGTATTTGCATCACACTATTGGTTATGGATTGCACTACTAAGAAAGAACATGATTGGATAGAGTGTTGCACATACACGGTTTGTTGATGCAAATTGGGCTAGAGATATATAATGTAGAATATCTACAAATGGGTATGTGTTTAACCTATTTGGAGGACTAATTAGTTGGATGAGCAAGAGAAAGTCTATAGTGGTACTCTCAACAATAGAAGTTGAATACATGGAAACCACTCATGCACGCAAGGAAGTAGTGTGGTTCTATAGATTGTGTTTAGGTATTGAGTTGGTCCAACAAGATGTGAAGATAGATTGTGACAATTAAAGTGCAATCTTCCTAGTGGAGAAACCAACGTATCATTCTAAGACAAAGCATATTGATATTTAGTATAATTTCATGAGATATATAGTGAAAAAAAAAGGCGTTACTAGTGAAGGTGGAAAATTTAAAGAATATTGAAGATTCATTTTCAAAATTTGTGGGCATCGAGAAGTTCTCTCTTTGTATATAAACAATGGGACTTATTACCTTAGATTGCTAATCATTTACTCCAATGACCCTTTTCTTGCAAAGAAAAAAACAAGTGGGAGAATACTGGGTATGTACTATATTATTTGCATGACTACTTCCACGTGTTGTATGTTGCACCAGACATAACGGGGGTGGTAGTGCCCCCCAAAAAAATTGTTGGTTTTTTGCGTTTGATTTTTGTTGTTTTTGACACACGATTTTTTCCTTTAGTGGTATTGTTGCACATGGTGGTTTAGCCCATGGTTTTTTAGTTTCTGTTAAGAAAATACAATTGTATTGTAATTTAGGGTAAATGGATTGGTATTTACAGATGTTGCAGGATGTATATATTGTATCGTAATACTGAAAAGAACAGTATATTGAAAAACCTTTTTGGTTTTCTTGGTTTGGATTTTCAAGGTAACATTTGTGTAAATGTGTGCGTTTTCCATCACATTTTTTCTGCTTTATTAAGAATCTATTTACAATAATTAACTGTACAAGGTTACAATGTACACTCTTGAGGTTGTAGTCATTTTGGACATCTAGGTATTCTACTTCCTCTTCCTTACCTAAATTAAAATTAAGGAACATATTCTAAAGAACCATGGCCGATTCATTTGGTTGTTCTTCAACCTTTTACTCTATTTTTTCACAAGGCTCTTCTATTTGAATTCATTCATCTAAAAAAATTTTAGTCACCAAATTCATGGCATTAATCCATTGAAGACAATTTTTTTCCTGAATGGTTAATGTGATGATAATTGCATAATTTATCCATAACTACTTCTCTAAATCAATGTTCAAGATAATACCTGGGGGTTCAATAGGATTTGGAGGAATATGTCTCCTAAAGAAGGGACGATATGGTCACTGAGTTGAGGTATCTTTTACAAAAATTGTTTTTATATCAATTATCTCATTTTCAAATACTTTAAAATTTTTTGTGAACTATCCATGTCCATTGGATATTCTCTTTACATTATGTGGTTGTTTTAGGTTGTGGTTTGGGCAAAGATCACATTTTTTTGTTAGTTGAACAATCTATGTTTTGGAAAATGTAGCATGGATTTTTTTTACAACTCATCATCTCAAACTATGCCTTCTTTCGATCCTCAAAATTTAAATCTAAAATTTTATCTCGTGCTCATTAGATGAACATGAAATAAGAGCTAGTAGATAATTTGTGTAAACTTCTATTTGGAGTTCGTGAGAAAGTTATGACTTTGGATTAAACTTGTTAATGATTGTAGTGAAATTTTGATTGAAATTCTTAACAGTTTCCTTAGGTCCCATAACTGATAAAAAAATTTCACCTAGTAAGGCTCCAATCATGGTCTCTTTCCCAAATTTGTCCAAAAAGGACTTCAACTTGTGATTGATCCAACTAGTAAATTAAGGTTGATAAAACTAGCTTAATCCACCTAGCTCAATCCAATTTATTGTATATGGGGTTGCAGAAAGTGATTGACCTATAATTAGCAAAGGAGGTACCCTCCTGATATTTTGGAATGAGACATAAAAAGGTGAATTGAAAGATGCCAATACCTTGCCTAAATTTTGAGATTCACGAACTGTGGAGAGCAAGTCCTCCTTGATAATATCATAAAAATCCAAGTACAAATCCACCAAAATCCCATAAGGACTCAGGCACTTCAACTTTTGCATAGAATTTAGAGCTACCCACACTTCTTGTTCAAGAATTTCCCTTGAAAGATACACATTCATTTCTTCATAAACTACATGGAGAATCTATTAAATGGGACATACTTGGGGAGATTTGATAAAGGAATGGAGATGATGAGCCCCTTCCTTGGTCTTGTTATCAAAAGAGAGCAAGAAATCACCATTCAAATCCACTATAATCCATATAGTATTACTTTTGCTTCCTCGAATTTGCATAATGATGGAAAATTTTTGTATTATTGTCCCCAGAAGATATCCATATGGCCCTGCATTTTAACCTCCATTGATCCTATTCTTCCAAAATAATAGATTTTATTTTAGCTTCTAGGGACTCAATACATTCCAATCGATCCAAATAAGGAGGGGAAGACTCCAAGAGGCAATACACTTCAACAAGGCTATCTTCCATTTTAGCAAGCCTAGCTTACTTTTTAGCATAATATTCCTTAACCCATACTTTGGAAACCTGTTTGATGGAGGCCAAATTATCAGCGGATTGGCACATAATAGAGGAAGAAGACAAATAAAAAATGTGTTTCCAATGAGAAGAAACCAAAAGGATTGAACCTAAATGGGATAGATTTCACCCCTCCAGGCTAGAAAATATATAGAAGGATTGGCTTGTGATCAAATATCCCACAAAAATCCAGAAAGGATTTAAAAGAAAGATCAGAACTCATGAGGGATTTAGAGATCAAAACTTATCCAATCTCTTTGAAACTTCATTTTCCCTAGAGAGTCCATTCATCAATCTTAGAAAGAGTTTGGTCGGCTCCAAATCCAAAAAATGATTATTGACTAAATAATCTAAAAAATAATTATGTTTAGGTTCCAAACAAGGTATGGGAACCCATACTTCTTTGAGCGAGAGAGTGAAATTTATATCCTCTCCAATAATTATGTACAAGTCCGCAAGAGCCATTGCAAAAGCCAAATCTAGGAAAAAAGGCTCACATTCAGAATAAGGACCATACACATCGAGAATATTCATGGGGAAAGAACAGTATTTAAAGGACAACACTATTAAGATAACATAAGGAAATATGGAAGTGGAGATAAAATTTCACTTTGGGTTCCATCCAATAATAAACCCCCATGAGAGTCCAAATGAATCCAATGATATAAGAAGGAATAATTTATAATTAGCAAACCATGAAGGAATGATCTAGCTTTTACACGAGAGCACATTGTCTCTTGTAAAAGAATGATATTAGGCTTCTTGGAAACTAGAAACCTTTTGAGGGCTAGTGTTTTGTGGGTTCCACCAACACCCCTCAAATTAAAAGAGAGAATAATCATGGTTCGCCTTTGACCAGGGCTATATTTCCTTTAATATCCATTGGAATAGAAGATTATTTCCCTTTTTTGATTACTAACTTGGATTTCCCTTATGATTGTGCATATTGTATTTCCTAACAACTAGATTAACCATGGCTAGATCCATGACTAAACCTCCACTAGACAGAGGAAATTCTTTGAATTTTGATATGGAGCACAAGGCATAGTGTTTCTTTCCTTCATGAGCATAGGGAGAGGAGGGGGGTGGGGGGGGGGGGGGGGTGGGTTGGTAGGAAGTTGATAATGAGGGGAAAAGTGATTCAAGGAAAGAGGGAATGATGGGAATGTGAGATGGATAAACATGTGAAGGGGATAGACCAGAGGAGATATGCACTTTGAGGGGTTGGACGGGGGAAGTAGTACCAATTATAGTAGATGAAGGAGTGGGGATTTTCAAGGAAGGGTAAAGGAAACAAAAATGATACCGGTTGAAGAGCAGATGTTCGTGTCCAAATCTAGTGGAGATATTTGCACATCTAAAGCCTAAGAAGAACCATCAGAACCTGTCATAGGAACGTCTCAAGTAGGGGTAACCTTTGAAAGCTGAGAGAGGGGTTGAGTTGAACTGATGGGGCCTAGAGACAGGAAATTCTTCTAGATGTGTCTCATGTCATGGCACCAGTATTATTTAAACAAGAGTATCCAATAATAAACCTTCCCATTCCAAGAAAAAATGGCCATGGATAATTCTAATTCTGCCACCAATCCACCTCTTAAGCTAACATCAATCTGTATCCATGCCATCCTTCGATCCTATTTTATCTTCCAACCATCCTCAAAACCAATGAAGGAGCCTAATTTATTTCCGATGACTTTAAAAACCTCCAAACACTAGAAGGGAAGGGGAAACCCAAGAAAGATGGCCCAAACCCTAAGATCATCAACAAAATCCCTTACCTGTTCAAGTTCAACGGACTAGGGTTTAAAATATAATCTATCCCTATCCCAATTCCAACTTTGTGCAAGAATCTGGGCATAGCCATCCTTTGAGTGAAAACTAAAGGCAATTCATATCCTAACTAGAAGATGAATAATACACAGATATCCAAGAATTGGTTCCCATAAAGTAGAAATCGATGACTGAAGCGATGAAGCCTAGTAATATTTTACTCCAACCTTTCCACTAGGGTTTTCCCTACATAATCCATGATATGCTCAATTTCAATGGCCTCCTCAACTACCAGACTCATAACTTAGCATTGCTTGTGAATACATTTATCCCTATGTCACAATGGCTCAAAGCACATTCAAGCAGAGAGGGGCGACTTCAAGAAATCAAGGGCGCACCAGGTAGAGGAGAACCAAAATATAGAGGGAGCGACAAAGGAATAAAGGGGAAGGTGGGGGATGAAACTTGAGGTAGGAAATTGGTAGGGGGAATGCCAATGAAGCTATGTGAAGAGGAACTTATCATGCCCGAAGAATCCCTAAAAATATCTGGAATCCCTTCCACATTGAATATCTCTAGCAAGTTGTGCGAGGGAAATATTCATTATGATTATGGAATATCGGGCCCCGTGGAGGACTCAACTCATAATCCGCATGTTCCTCTTCCCAACAAGCCATTTGACATTGGAAAAAAAGACTCTTTTTGATCAACGGGAGAGAAAATGAACCAGAGGAGGCTAGGTTGGAACAATGGAAAATGGAGTGCTAACGGGAAATAGAGAATCCATCAGATAGACCATGGAGCATCCGAGGGCCACATGGGATGTGGGTCTCCTTTTAATTAGTATATTAATAATATTTATAATATCTTAAAGTGTCATTAAGTGAGAAATACATATAGTCTTCATTAACATTTGAAGATTGATGGATAAAATGATATTATCATTTAAAAATATTAAATTTGTAATAAATAATTTTGATATTGAAATATTAATCATAACATAATAATAAGCAAACCCACAATTTTAAGAAACTAGATGGTACTTTAACCCACACTTTTTAGGAAAAATTCATGGATTGAGTTCGTCACTTTGAGACCCTTTTTACTGAACCTCCAAGATGTCCCATCCAAAAAATCCTTGAGGTAGTCTCAAAATTTCCTCCCTTCATAACCAAGGAATGATTCAACACTGGAAGAGGAAGTCACTAAAAAGGAAATCAAATCAGCTATATCCTCTATGCAAAGAGGGAATATCCTGGGGCTGAATGATCTTCTAGTTGAATTTCACCTAGATTTTTATGATCTTATCAAGGATGAACTTCTCAAAGTGGTCCCATTGCTCATGGAAAATCTTGGGTGCCCTAAATCCCACTGTTCTAGCCCTCATTCCAAAACAACATGAAGAGATAACTATTGATGACTTTAGACCTATCTCTTGTTGTAATGTCATCTACAATATTATTTCCAAATTCATATCCAAATGCATAAAGCCCATTCTCAATGAAATCATCTTAGATGAGAAATTTTATTTCCTCAACGGCAAATGGATTCACAATGCAATATCACTTGCACATGAGGCTCTTCACTACATCAAACTTAAAAATATCTCCTCCCTTGCACTCAAGCTCGATCTTAATAAGGCTTTTAATAAGGTTACCTAGACTTTTCTTATATTGGTCCTTCATAAACTGAGAATGGGACTCCAAACCATAAGTTGGATCATGGTATGTTTGTAGTCTACCTTTCTTGTCCTCATCAATGACTCGCCTTATCCCTTTCTCAAAGCCTCTAGAGGTCTTTGTCAAGGTTGTCCCCTCTCTCCCCTCAATTTCATATTAGTGGTTAAGGCCCTCAACAATATAATTAAGGAGGAAATATGTGAAAACTATTTCTAAGGTATGAAAGTGGCCCCTCACCATCTCGTCACAAGCCTACTTTTCATTGATGAAATCCTCATTTTATTTGAAGGAAATTTCGATTCCCTAAATACAATTAAGAACCCACTTTCTCTTTTTTGTAAAGCTTATTATAATATTATCAACCCCAATAAATCATGCCTTATTCCACACCTACTTCATGTTCTAGTTTCTAGACAGTTTTTTATCATTTTTCCCTTCCCTTCATCTCCTTTCAATGAAGGTTTCAAATACCTTGGCTTTTTCCTCAAGCCTATGTGGTACCGCTTTATGGATTGCCTTTGGTTATTCCATAAATTTGACACCTGCAAAAATTTTTGGGCAAAAAAACTCCTCTCTCAAGGGGGTGAAGTTGTCCTTATTAAGTATGTCCTTGAAAGCATCCCATTCTACTGTGTTCAATCTCAACGTTCCTAAGGGAATACTCACAAAAATTAGAAAATCCTATTCACATTTCTTTGGTCAGGAAAGAAACATACTGAAGACATTTCCCTAGTCAAATATGAAAAAATTACCTTACAAAAAGCTTGGGTGGGTTAGGGCTTCAAGAACATATACACTTTTATCCAAGTCCTTGCATCCAAAAGCCTTTAGAGACTATCCAACAATCGATCACTTTAGGGTAACACTCTCAAAACCAAATAGCTACCAAACATATCCTTCTCTGACTAGTTTCATCTTCCAAAACAACATGAAGAGATAACTATTGATGACTTTAGACCTATCTCTTGTTGTAACGTCATCTACAATATTATTTCCAAATTCATATCCAAATGCATAAAGCCCATTCTCAATGAAATCATCTTAGATGAGCAATTTTATTTCCTCAACGACAAATGGATTCACAATGAAATATCACTTGCACATGAGGCTCTTCACTACATCAAACTTAAAAATATCTCCTCCCTTGCACTCAAGCTAGATCTTAATAAGGCTTTTAATAAGGTTACCTGGACTTTTCTTATATTGGTCCTTCATAAACTGGGAATGGGACTCCAAACCATAAGTTGGATCATGGGATGTTTGTAGTCTACCTTTCTTGTCCTCATCAATGACTCGCCTTATCCCTTTCTCAAAGCCTCTAGAGGTCTTTGTCAAGGTTGTCCCCTCTCCCCCCTCAATTTCATATTAGTGGTTAAGGCCCTCAACAATATAATTAAGGAGGAAATATGTGAAAACTTAAGAAGGTAAATAAAAACATGGTCCTCCTAGAGGTTGTAATGTTAAATGCCGTTATAGACATGTCAGAGAAAGAAGTGGTTGGTAGGGTAAGAGGTCAACACTAATCTCAAGATTTCTTGTGGAATTGGGTGGAAACATAATGGGGAGGCTAATTGGCGGAAACCGTTAATGTAAGCATACTTTCCCATGGCTGGCTCATGCTCTAATTTCTGATAGTAGGGGTGTGAGTTGGGTTCTTAGTAGAAATTGAGCACCACCTCAGTGCTAGTAGTTCTCAAACAATGGCATCCCATGTTTGACACTAGCCGTGAAAGGCTTGATCTGGTCCCAGTATGGGTAAGGATTCCCAAACGTCTCCTTAGGTATGGACCATGGATGTTTTTAAGAGATTAGGTAAATATGGGTACCTTTATGGAGGTTGATATGTCCTTTAAGGAAAATGGAAAAAATACAATGAAAGATAATGGAAACTTGAACTCAAGAGAGAGTTTCCTGGATGAACTAAACTTCAATTTCAGAGGCTTCTCCTATTGCCAATATTTGGAATACGAGGGGTATCATGTTTGCTTCTGGAGATTCCATTTGAATGGGCACCTAATGAGTGACTTCCCGACTAACTTTGGAAAATATGGGTGGGGAGTGTCTAGAAAGGGACCAAAACCTAATGAACTCTGCTTTGAGAAGGGATGCAAGGTGAAATTTTCACCTCTTGAACTTGCAAAAAATATACTAGTGCCATAAGAGACAAGGGACGAGCATGTTGAGGTGATACCTAAGCACATGGAAGTCGAGGAACCCTTGAACCCTCAAGGAGATGCATCATTATCTACAAGATCCTCTATTATGGGTAATTTCTCTCCTTCGAACTTGCTAAGTAATTTAATTCATTCTATTGTCTCCCTTGATATAGATTCTAGGTCAGATACTATTGTTGATAATGGGTTTTCGAAATACCTTCCCCAACCCTGTGAAGATAAGGACAATTTCATGATTCCCCCCTCCTCTACCCTTCCCTCCTTTCCTTAGGCTGAACCCTTGGGAAAAAAGTTTGATTCTTAGGGCTCCTCCTCGCCTTATAACCTTTAGCCTAGATTTAAGAAGGGTGATACCTTGGGATGTACGGGTGGCTTGTGTAATCGATCCCCACTCAAGGCATGAAGCCGAGATAGGGGAAGATCATACATGACTAGGGCTAAACTCAAGTCCAGTCAGGAGGTTGTTTACGATAAGAATAAATCCATTATAGGGGTTCTTAGAGCACTGCAAACCCTTGACTAGGTGACATCATGATCTTTCTATCCTTCAACTGCAGGGGCCTAGCCAACTTGTAAAAAAAATTAGCTCTTAAAAGGATAGTTTTGTTTGCTAAGATGGATATCATTTTTTTGCAAGAAACCAAAGGGGACAAAGATTTGATTGCAAGGGTGTTGAAGTCGTTATTACCCAGTTAGAATGTTGTTTCTTTGGATGCCAAGGGAAGGGCGAGGGGGTTGTATACCAGTCTTAATCAACACTTTGTAAAATTGAGGGGGTCTTGGGGGAGTGGATATATACTCTCTCAAACTTGGAATGAAACTGAAGGTGCTCAATATCTATGGTCCTTTTTAAGAGAGATCCCCTTTCTTGGATGCTCTAATGAAGCAGTCCTGTATGAGGTTAGACAATCTGATAGTAGGGGGGTGACCTAAATTTTTCTCTAGGAGTATCAAAAATCTGGTGGTTGCATACTCACATGGAATCACAAGTCAAATTATTCAAGAACATCTTGGTGGACCATAAATTGTGTGATGTTGATTTGATAAAGAACATACCCACTTGGAGATATAGGTGCATTGGTGAGGCCAGAGTGGGAAGAAGATTTGACATATTGCTTATATTTGAATCCCTCATGGAATTGATCCCTCTATATCTCTAGTGGATAAGAGTGGGAGGCGAATCAAACCATCACCCTATTTTCCTAGAGCTCAGAGAGGCCCTAAATAAACTAAGAAGTCTATTTCAATTCAACCCTTCTTGGTTGAAGGGAATCCTTTAGTGAATTGGTGGTCGAAAATTGGATTCCTTATAACCAAAACTAAGAAGGACTGAGTGTTGAGAAATTTTTTGCAAACCTGAAAAGGATAAAAAATTTAGCTCTTAAAAGGATAGTTTTGTCTGCTAAGATGGATATCATTTTTTTGCAAGAAACCAAAGGGGACAAAGATTTGATTGCAGGGGTGTTGAAGTCATTATTACCCAGTTAGAATGTTTTTTTTTGATGCCAAGGGAAGGGAGAGGGGGTTGTATATCAGTATTAATCGACACTCAGTAAAATTGAGGGGGTCTTGGGGGTTGGTGTAGATATTGGGAGTGTATATATACTCTCTCAAACTTGGAATGAGCTGAAGTTGCTCAATATCTATGGCCCCTGTCAAGAGAGATCCCCTTTCTTGGATTCTCTAATGAAGTGGTCCTGTATGAGGTCAGGCAATCTGATAGTAGGGGATGACCTAAATTTTTCATTAGGAGGATCGAAAATTTGGTGGTCACATACTCACATGGAATCACAAGTCAAATTATTCAGGCATATCTTGGTGGACCATGAATTGTGTGATGTTGATTTGATAAAGAACATACCCACTTGGAGATATAGGTGCATTGGTGAAGCTGGAGTGGGAAGAATATTTGAAATATTCCTTATGGTTGAATCCCTAATGGAAATGATCCCTCTATATCACTAGTGGATAAGAGTGTGGGGTGAATCAGACCATCACCCTATTTTCCTAGAGCTCAAAAGGGCCCTAAATAAACCAAGAAGTCTGTTTAAATTCAACCCTTATTGGTTAATGGGAATCCTTTAATGAACTGGTGGTCGAAAATTGGATTCCATATAACCAATACCAAGAAGGATCGAGTGTTGAGAAATTTGCTGCAAACCTGAAAAGGATAAAAAATGAGACTGTTCAATGGGCATCCCAAAAGAAGCTCGGAGAACTTCGGAGACAGAGTTGGAGAAAATGGAAGATATGAATGGAGAATGATATATTTATGAAGAATTAAAACAACACATTCTAACCTTGAACAAGAAAAAGGAAAATCTTGTGAGATAGGGAAGAAACATGGAGACAAAAGAGTGGTATTATCTAGCTGCAAAGTGGAGATGACAACGAATTTTTTTTCCAAACTATGCAAAGGGACAAAAAGTTTCAAACACCATTTGGGAGTTGGATAATGCTGGAGGCATCGTTTAGTCTTTTCAGGATCTAGCAAGGCTTGGAGTGAATCACTTCAGCAGGTTATTCAAGGATCCATATGAGGTCTCTATTGTAGAATCATCCAAATAGCCTAGATATTCCCTTGGTTTATGGATCAAGAGGAAATCAGTGACCTAAGGGAGCCTGTTTATGACTCTGAGCTTCAGAAGGTACTGCACAACTTATAGAAGGATAAAAGCCTAGATTCGAATAGATGCACAATGGAGTTCTATCTGGGGTTCTATGACATCCTAGGCTCCGACCTCCTCTATGTTTTTGAAGACTATAGAGTCACAAAACAAATCCACCCCTCTTTCATCTCCACATTCATAGTGTGGATCCCTAAATCTGATGCTTCCCATTATTTCAACGACATTAGGACAATATCATTGTAAAACTACATTTTTATGATAATCACTAAGATTACTACCAATAGGTTGAAGCTGATTTTTCCTAAAAATATTTCAAGTGAACAATTTGCTTTTCTGGCAGACCATCAGATTCATGAAGTGATTAAGCGAAAAGATCATTGCTAAGATTATTGTGAAACCACATTTTTAAGATAATCTCTAAGGTTATTGCCAATAGGTTAATGCTGATTATGCCTAAAATTATTTCAAGTGAACAATTTGCTTTTCTGGGTTGCCAAGGAAGTACTGAACAATTTGAAGTCTTGGAAGCAAAAAGGAATGGTAATAAAAATAGGTCTTTCAAAAGCATTTAATCGGGTGATATGGAGTTATATTAGACTTTTGTTCACTCATCTTGGCTTTAAAGTGCCTTTCATTATTTGGATAATGATTTGTATTTCCTTAGTTTCATTGGTGTTTTGATAAATGGTTCTACACCAAATTTTTTCCAAGTGCGAAGAGGCCTTAGACAAGGGTGTCCCTTATCACCTCTTCTATTTTGACTAGTAGCAGAAGGGCTGAGAAAAAAGTTAAGGGAAGGAAAAAGGAGAGGTGATCTCCATGGTGCATGTGTGGAAAAGAATTTGTCAGTCACTCATATGTCGTCTGTCAATGATGTAATAATTTTTAGTGATGGGCCCATAAGATACCTGCCAATAATTAAGGAGGTATTGAATTTGTTTAAGAAAGCCACAAGAATGATGGTTAATATCCATAAATCCTCCCTTTCCTTGTTTGGGTTATCTAGCGATGAAGTCACTCAAGCTCATTCCCTGTTCCCATTCCAATATCTAGACTCAGAAGCAAGAGTTAAGTATCTAGGATTTTATTTAAAACCAAATGATTACAAAATAAATGAATGGATGTGGCTCATTGAAAAAGTTGAGAAAATAATCAAAGCAGGGTGCTTTAGATGGTTGTCTATGTTCAGAAGACTTGTTCTCCTTAAATCAGTTCTGGAGATGATTTTGGTCTTCTGGATATCTTTGTCATGGATTCAAGCAGGGGTCTTTAAGTCTCTCCAAAATTTATGTAGCATTTTTCTATGGACGAGAAACAAAGATACAAATTTTTTCCCATTGGTTAGATGAGATAGGATTGCTCTGCCAAAAGGCTAGGGTGGATGTGTAATAAAAAGTATTCCCTCCTTTGCCAAAGCCTTGGATTACAAGGTGAGTTGGAGACTTTTTTCTAGTGAAATCCTCTGGAATTTTGATGCACAAAGGAAGTATATATTTCCCCTCTCACCGGGCTTAGAAACCGTGCAAGGAAAGTAGTTCATGTAAACTACCGATGTATTTTAATAAAGTTTCATGTGTATCCAATGAAATACCAAGCGCCAATGATTTCTTTCTAAACTCCTGAATAAACCCCTGAACACTCTGCCCCTTAGCTTGCCTCAAGTGCTGCCAATCAATAACAACTTGATGCATGTATCCTAAAGGATAGAATTGTTTCCTAAGAGATTTTAAAATCTTAGACCATGAAGAGATGACTTTTCCTATTTTCTTTACATATATTTGCGTTTTACTTTCCCACTAGATTAAAGATGTTTCCCCCATTCTAAGTGTAGCTAACTAGATTTTCATTTTATTGTCAGAAATGTTTTGCATATGATAATACACTTCTTACTACTTAATCCAGTTATCTAACTTTTCAGCATTCATTTCACCATCATAAATAGGTAACTCAAATTGTACATCAAGTTTTAAAAGAGATGTTTTCTTAGGTTTCTTTTCTGTTTCAGATTCTGCATTGGAAGAAGAAGAAGAAGAATATGATGATGGAGATGATGGAGGTGAAGGTGGTTTATCAGCCTTTCCTTTACCTTTTTCATTCTTCGATTTCTTTGAAGAAGAAGTTGCATCTCTTGCCTTCTTGTCTTTGTAAAGTTCTCCCAGCATCTGCTGCATAGTCAAGAATGCTTGCTGAAACTGTTCATCACTCATCTTAGCTTCTGGATTTTCACCTGCATCAGGTACTGTCATGGTCGACTTATGAACGACTCTTCGCTTTCCAATCTCCAGATCAATTTGTTCAAGGATTCCTTCTCCATGTTGCGACTTTGACCTGGTTAACATTCAATGGAAAATTTTACAAACACAACCTTCTTTGATACCAAATTATATGATCTAAAATAATCATATGTTAAAACTGAAATATAATTGATTATGCCAACAATGAAATGAATGTTAACTTAAAGTGTTGAAACCGTGAGAAATGCTTGAGAAGAAGACTTTACGACATATGAGAAAACATAAGCAAGATGCAAAATAGTAGTGAAAACAACAAATACATAGTGATACCAGACAACAAGATTGATTACGGAGTTCGTCCTTGATGGAATACGTCTCTTGGTCTGCTTTCAAGATGGGCGATCACTTTATTAGGATTGAAACCGAAGAGGTCGATTACACAACAATTTGACCAAACTGAATGCGCACGTAGATACTTCTGGTCACTTTCATAAGGAATCTCTCTGGACTAGCTTTCCAATACTTGTCACGGTTCCCAATTCTGACTCCAGATGCTCTTGTCACACTGAAGATAAAACAACCTATATCCCTCCAGAACCTGCACATGAAACTCAAAACCACTCCCTCCACTTCAATGAGCAAAACCATACTTTTAAACCCTGCAAATACATTCTAACCTCCTCAGGATGAGTTTAGGAGTGAATGAGTTGACTTCAGGGTTTGTTTGGTCTCGGTCTTACCATGTTTTGACACCTAGGGACACTATACATGGGCTTTGAATGAATTTTTAAACAAAAACTGTAACAAAAATCAAATATAAACCTTATGTTAATGCCAATACCATTAGCTATTCTCTAACCACATGGAGGAGGAGAGAACGCATGTGACAGAGGCTTTTTGGTGGTCTCAGCTGACGGTGCTCTGGTGGTTAACACATTAAAATTTTCCTGCTCACATGTATCATAACTCAGACGGTTAACAATCTCCGTTCACATGTCAACTGCGGTCAGACCTCGATGTGGTTAATGACTGAGAGTTATGTAACCTCGACGGCTTATCTCCTTGCCGTTAACATGTCACATGGTTAGCTCAGACATTTCTGCTATAGTTAGGCTAGATAGTTTATAAGCCCCGACGACTTACCTTTTATCCGGTCACATGAACTACTATCCTCGTGCGGTTTCTAAGATTGGTGGTTAACATAACCTCGACTGCGAGTTTAAACTGCCACAGTAAACATTCCTGCTCACATGACCTGCGGTCCCGCTGCGGTCTCCTTCACGGTTAGGGACTGTTATTGTTTATATAAAATGTTTTATTAATGTTTTACAAGGCCGAGAATTTGTTAAACTTTGGTTTATGTATTGTTTGAATACATTGTAATGTGTTGTAATATGTCTGATAGGTTTAGAACTTAGGGCAATGGTCTAGAAATTAGGTTTAGGTGTTTTTATGTATGGATTTAGAATTTTAGATGTAGATTTAGGGTTTTATGTCTTAGGTTAGGGTTTGTCATTACATGTTTCTCACCATGGATTTTTGGTCTAGGTTTTAGTCTTTACATCATATAAAAAAATCCATTTACTTCAAATTATCACAAAGTGACATTTGTGACAATCGTAACATGATGACGACAACCAAACCTGGCAACATGGATGACAAACCATATGCTTGCGGACTAACGACAACCAAAATGTCAAAAACCAAATCCTGTGAGGCGAATGACAATCACATGTCGACAACCAAATCCTGCGAGGCAGACGACAATCACATGTCGACAACTAGGTATCAAACCATCTCACCATGAAAACCATATACATTACTAGACAACCTGAACCATAAACATCACTGTCGAAGTTGATGACACTGGAAACTGAATGCTGATGACAACACTGAACCTGTGTAAATGATCTGACAAGATCCTCCTGGATCAATATTCTCCACTTGAAAGCTTTTGGACCACAAAACTTTGACAAGACAGATAGTGGGTGAGGGTAGAGCTCCCTCACTTTCCACCTTATCTTGATGATGTACCAATACATTCAATCAACCACCTGAAAGTGATGAGCCTGGTGATGTTGACCGTGGCACATTTTGAATCAATGGCCTGTTCCGTCCATCTGTAGTATGAAAAACTTGCAAAGATGGTTAAACAACCTGTTATGAACATGGCAATTCATTTCTTTCCACGAAATACCATGAGTTAGTGATTCATAATCATCTTTGAAAACAATCTCTACAGGATATTGTTCAATACCATTGACATGTATTAACAATCTATATTCTGGAACGACATAGACAATCAAAGACATTTTTGACATCAAACCAACTACTTAACTTGATATACTTTCCTGATTCCTGATCACTAAGTGAACTTGCTGCAAGAAACCCATCAAACTGTAATATGGTAACTACAACAACTTAGTTTGATTTTGAAAGTATTGAATTAGCTGTTGATTTGTTTGAATCACTTTTCTTTATTCATTAAATTATGTTTCCATTGATTAGAACTTTCCCCTGATGCATAAGTTTCCATTATATACTTTGACACTGCTTTAGAAAAGGCTTTGATATGAAAACAAATGGGCTTCCTCTCCACTTGAAAAGAGGCTTCCAAATTGTTTGAAACATGAAATGGTGAAAAAATACAAGAGAAATTGAACACTGACTTTCCCCAATACTGACCTGCATCCCTGTAACTGTTAATCTCCAAACTTGGACTGAATTGATTCATTCTGACATTAGGAAGAGGAGATTTAGGCATCAATTGTAATTCATGTTTTATTCCTTGCTTATGAGTAAGATGTTTGGTTTCTTTAAATAGAACTGGAAAAGTTTCTACCTCTTTGATAAAACTATCTTGAAACCGAGACTCATAACTTGAACAAACATCATGTCGTTCTTATGTTGTTCCTTTACACACATGATTACAAATATTTTATTTGAACTTATTAATCGCTTCATCTGATTAGCAACAACTAAATGCAAGTGATTTTTGTTTTGATGTGCCCTGACAATCATTTAAACCCCATATTTCTTAAGGTGATATATTTGCTCTCTCCTGTAAAGACTGCATCACGATTATAAAGATAAGGACTTCCTAAGACAACTCCACATATGTCTACTAGAACCACATCTAATTCCACTTCATCAATGTAATTAGCTGTAATGGCAAATCTTAATCGACGCTGTTTTGTGACTTTTATCTGAGTTGATTTATTTAGCCATCCTAATGGGTAAGGTTTTGGATGATTTTGTGTATCCAAACCCAAATTCTTAACTGAATATTCAGATATTAAATTGGCCTGTGATCCACTGTCAAAAATTGTATCTATCTTTGTGTGCTTAGAAGTTATCCTTATGTTAAACAATTCAACTCTTTTATCCTCATTTGGAGGATTTATGTTTGATGAAGATGCAATAGCATTCGAACTTGAACCAATGTCAGAAGTTTTACTTGTCATAACCATGGCAGTTATCCTCCTTTCATCACATGAATCGGAACCTAGATCTTGCTAGACTGCTGTAATTACCTTCTTTTCATCCTTCTTAAGGAACTTTTTGGGCTTAAGTTCTGGATGAAGTTTCCAACACTTAGATTCATCATGACCGATTCTCTAGCAATGAGAACAAGTAGGTCTTTCCTTCTGAGCTATCGCTGATTTCTTTCTCTTCGAATTGTTCTTCCCCATATTGTCATTGGAATCTTTGATTTCCAACTCTTTGGATGATTGTGATGAAAACTTGAATGGTCTGCCACTTGATTCAATATGTATGGCCTAAACACACACTTCATTAAAATCATCAAGGTTAAACATCAATAATGTATGCTGCAATATGAATGTAAACTGCCGATGTATTTTAATAAAGTTTCACGTGTATCCAATGAAATACCAAGCTCCAATGCTTTCTTTCTAAACTCCTGAACACTCTACCCTTTACCTTGCCTCAAGTGCTGCCAATCAATAACAACTTGCTGCATGTATCCTAAAGGATAGAATTGTTTCCTAAGAGCTTTTAAAAACTTATACCATGAAGAGATGACTTTTCCTTTTCGCTTTACATCTATTTGAGTTTTACTTTCCCACCAGATTATAGTTGTTCCCCCCATTCTAAGTGTAGCTAAATGAATTTTCATTTTATCGTCAGAAATGTTCTGAATACAAAAATACACTTCAAACTGCTTAATCCAGTTATCTAGATTTTCAGGATTCATTTCACCATCATAAATAGGTAACTCAAATTTTACATCAAGTTTTAAAAGAGATGTTTTCTTAGTTTTCTCTGTTTCAGATTCTGCACTGGAAGAAGAAGAAGAAAACATGGTGATGGAGATGATGGAGGTGAAGGTGGTTTATCAGCCTTGCCTTTACCTTTTTCCTTCTTTGATGTCTTTGAAGAAGAAGCTGCATCTCTCACCTTCTTATCTTTGTAAATTTCTCCCAACATCTACTGCATAGTCAAGAATGCTTGCTGAAACTATTCATCACTCATCCTAGCTTCTGGATTCACACCTGCATTAGATCCCATCATGGTCGACTTATGAACGACTCTTCGCTTTCCAATCTTTGGATCAATATGCTCAAGGATTCCTTCTCCATGTTGCGATTTTGACCCGATTAAAATTCGATGGAAAATTCTACAAATGCAACTTGCTCTGATACTAAATTATATCATCTGAAATGATCATATGTTAAAAATGAAATAGAATTGATTATGCCAATAGTGAAATGAATGTTAACTTAAAGTGCTGAAATCGTGAGAACTTCTTGAGAAGAAGACTTTATGATAGATGAGAAAACATAAGAAATATGCAAAACAGTAGTGAAAACATAAAATACACAGTGATACCAGACAACAAGATTAATTACGGAGTTCATCCCTGATTGACTACGTCTCCGGATCTTCTTTTAAGATTGGCAACCGCTTTATTAGGATTGAAATCGAAGAGGTCAATTACACAACAATTTAACCGAATTGAATGTGCACGTAGGCACTTTTGGTCACTGTTATAAGAAATATATCTGAACCAACTTTCCAACACCTGTCATGGTTCCCAATTCTGACTACAGATGCTCCTGTTACACTGAAAACAAAATAACCTATATCCCTCCAAAACCTAGACATGAAACTCAAAACCACTCCCTCCACTTCAATGAGAAAAACCATCCTTTTAAACTCTGCAAATACATTCTAACCTCCTCAGGCTGAGTTTAGGAGTGAATGAGCTGACTTCAGGGTTTGTTTGGTCTCAGTCTTACCATGTTTTGACACCTAGGGACACTATACGTGGGCTTTGAATTAATTTTTAAACCAAAACTGTAACAAAACCCAAACATAAACCTTATGTTAAGGCAAAGACTGTTAGTTGTTTGCTAACCGCGCAGAGGAGGAGACAATGCATGTGATAGCTGCTTTCTGACAGTCTCGGCTGATGGTGCTATGGTGGTTAACACATTATGGTTTCCTGCTTACCTGTATCATAACTCTGACGGTTAACAATCTCTGTTCACATGTCAACTGTGGTCAGACCCTGATGTGGTTAAGGACTGAGAGTTATGTAACCCCGACGACTTATCGCCTTGCCACTCACATGTCATGCGGTTAGCTCGGACATTTACGCTGCAGTTAGGATGGATAGTTTTATAAACCGCAACGACTTACCTTTTATTCGGTCAGATGAACTACTATCCCTGCGCGGTTTCTAAGCCCGGTGGTTAACATAACCTAGACCGCGAGTTTAAACTGCCACGGTAAACATTCCTACTCACATGACCTACGGTCCCGCTACAGTCTTCTCCATGGTTAGGGACTGTTATGGTTTATTTACAATATTTTATTAATGTTTTACAAGGCTGAGAGTTTGTTAAACTTTGGTTTATGTACTGTTTGAATACAATGTAATGTGTTGAAATATGTCTAATAGGTTTAGGACTTAGGGTAATGGTCTAGAACTTAGGTTTAGGTGTTTTTATGTATGGATTTAGGTTTTTAGATGTAGATTTAGATTTAGGGTTTTATGTCTTAGGTTAGGGTTTTCATTACATGTTTCTCACCGGCTAGGTTTTAGTCTTTAAATCATATAAAAAAAACCCATTTACATCAAATTGTCACAAAGTGACATTTGCGACAATCGTAACATAATGACGACAACCAAACCTAGCAACATGGATGACAAACCATATCCTGGTGGAGTGATGAAAACCAACATGTCGACAACCAAATCCTGCGAGGCAAACGACAATCACATGTTGACAACCAAATCTTGTGAGGTGGATAACAATCACATGTTGACAACCAGGTATCAAACCATCTCACCGTGAAAACCATATACATTACCAGCCAACCTGAACCATAAACATCACTGTCAAAGCTGACAACACTGGACACTGAATGTTGATGATGACACTGAACCTATGTAACTGATCTCACGAGATCCTCTTGGATCAATCTCCTGACTAAAAGTGATAAAAGATCTCCATCATGATCTGAAAATGGGGCTGTTATGCTTCTTGTCTAACTTACAAGAACCTCTCCCACTTCTAAAGCTTTAAATTTTCTGAAATCTTAATGATTAACCAATGCGGAATTAAGAAATGCTTGAAAATATAGGTGTATGCTTGTATTTGTTTTTGACTGTTGAGTGCTTATGTTCATTTACTTATGCTGATGTGAAACACAAATAACCATAAATAAAGCAACAATTTAACAAACCCATAAGGCAATAATATAATATGGAGTTCACCTTGATATCTTAGGCTACGTCTCCTAGAGCTCTAATCAACTCGATTAGGCTCTCTGGGATTATGGCTTCAATTCTTTTACAAGTGCTACACTTAACTCCATTGGTTTAAAACTGAACCAATGGGCTTAGAATGCCATCTTACCCCTGGATGTCCTTGTTCTGCAGACAGGTCTAGGCTTCTCTGGACTTGACTCCTTCAGTTAGTGCTCTGAGTTTCTCGAGCTTCTGGCTTCTCTAACTCCCTCGAAATTCTGCATTTGTCTCTGGAACTCCTTCTCCTGTCTTCGACACACCACAGACAACCAACCATAGCTCGATCATTCGATCTCCTGCTGTGCTGCAACTTCACTGCAGCCTAGTGGCTCTTTAGATGTTTATTAGAGCTCTCTGGCTCTACAGCTCTGCCTCTAACCTTTGGTGGCTCTGCCTATTATAGTGAGCTCAATTTGAGTCTCACACAACAGATACAATCAGTAGGACTGTACTTGGATCCCCCAAGTCTCTCGGGAGTACACAGATTCTCTAGAGTACTCTCTCTGTCTTTGTCTTAACCCTAGCTCACTTGCTGCCTTTGCTTCTTCAGGTCAGCTCAGCTCTAGTTTCTCTGCTTCCAGGTCTGCTTACTGCTTCTTGGGGTGCCCCCTTCTCCTGTTGTCAATCAGTGGCTTTAAAGCCAATCTGCTTCTTGACTGTTCGTTTCCACTTCTTTCGGCGGTTACAGTAACTATATAACACCTTATAGGGAGGTGACCACCTATTCCTGTAATGGATGTGCATGTCAGGTTCACCGGAAACACTCGATCATTTGAAATGGCCGTTATTTTCATTTACTCCAAGAATTCCTGCGAACACAAATCTCTGCCAACTCATTGTCCATGCCAGACTTCAAAATCCCACACAATCTTCTCTATAACTTCATCAAATCTAGTCATCCATCGGGTCGCATCTCCGCCGTTGTTTTGGACCCCTCAGATCCTACGGTCATCGCACATATCAGGCAGATAACTTGCTCGATGTTTACCCGTCCGATGTGAGCAGTTTTATCTCTCTTCCACCAGATGTGTGTCACTCGCTGTGTGGCATGGGGCGGGACTCGGTTTAAATCGCTTACCGCTTGAAGCCTTTCCAATATCCTGCCGGTTTTTGTGGAATCCTGCCTCGGACGGAGCAAAAACACTTTTCGCTGTATTTCATGATTTTTCGGGTCCGGGCGCATGTGGCTCCCCTTCTTCGAGGGGTTTTCCCTGTGATATGCAACTAGCGACTTGTCGCTAATCGCATATCAGATTCCTCCCTCATTGACTAAAACCATTGCTGACTTTTCTAATTCGCGACAATGCGTGTTACCATGGTCCGCGCTTGATTGACGACCCTCGTTGATTCATGCTGATCACAGTTAGCAACTGTCATGAGGATTCCTCTGATAAGCTTGATCTTCACAAGATTTTTAATCTTTGGCATAAGTTATAGAGAGTTCATGAAGACTTAGAGAGGTTGAGGATCCATTTTGGATCACACCTTACCACTAAAAGAAATTTTGGTCCACCAAAAGACTGATATATTGATCTAAGTAGTAAATGAGAGTAACATCACCCTCTTCTTTCAGCTCCCCTACACTTTGCCTTTGCATAGTGCCTCTGAACCAAAATATCTGACCACTTCCCTTCTTGGATGGGTTGGTCATCTCAGGAAGAACTGTCTTCCTCCTTAAATTCATGCAGAACTTCTGATGTGAAGTTTACAGAAGGTAGTTTGAACTTCTTTGCCTTAATCCTTGATCCAAGGTTGCTCAAATGAATGTGAAGTACATCTGTTCCACAAAACTTTCATTTGTACTTGTTTGAAAAGCTGCCAACAACAACTGTTAACAACAACAGGCACATAGATAACAACTGGATGGACTAACTCTTGCTTCAACAAAGAAACATATTTCACATCTTGTGAACCCTTCCATGTCTTATATCTGCATACAAATGATTGACTAGATAACAAACCAATAAAACGTGCCTTTACAACAAATGATTCTTCAAGTCAAGCATGTAGGAAAAATACCTTTAGGACTCTTTTCCAAAAGATGAAACACTTCATCATTATCTCCATTTTGGAGGCCCAGTTAACTTCTCCCAAGCCAACATCACATGCATCTCATGCTCATGCATGCATTCCATATTTCAACTTTCACTTAAGTACACTGTACTTTCGAAGATGAAATGAACATACTGTTGCAGCAATAAAGCGAGTTTCCTACTCAACTTCTTTCCATTTACCATTTTGGTAAGATCTAGCAACTTTCATTTATTCCAAAAAGAAATGCAAACAAATGCATCAATATACATGCAATCTTAATTGGATAAGAATTCTAACCATTTCTTACCAATCCATTTAAGAGGTCCCTCCTTTGTTTGCACATCAGCATCAATATGTGAATCATTGTGAAACACATCAATCATGGAATCCTTATTTCCATCCCTGCCATTTTCTTTTTCCACCTTCTCCTTCAGCTTTGGTGGAAGCAGTGTTGGATTCAAAGTCCAACACCTTTCAACAAGATGCCCTTACTTATGGCAGTAAGTGCAACACATGTGCATCCTTTTGACACCATGATTTGCCTTGTCCTGTGGACCTTTGGCTGCTTGCTTCTTTTCCTTCAAAAGTTTCCTATATGTGGCCATCCTCTTCCAACATCTAGAAACATAATGGTTATCCAACCCACAAAAGGGACATGCAATTCTTTTTCCATGCTTTACAAAATCAAAAGGAATGTGTTTAGAACTAGATTTATACCTGCCTCTTTCACCTTTATTGCCTTCATGAGGAGGTGAAGCAAATGAAGAAGTGGCTCCCTTTGGAACACCATCACTTTCTTCAAGATTGTCAGAGTTTCCACAACTCTTTGGTTCAAGTGTGAGCTTATTAACACTTGCATCCTGCGAATGATGTTTTGAGCTATTATATTCCTTCTGAATACAATCCTCACACTTCTAAGGTAGAGGACCTACAATGAAATTCCTTTTTGGAACTGTTTCAATGGCCTTCATGGCAGCTTTGGAACTCTCTCCATAAGCCTTTCCTCAACCATTATTGGCTCAACAATACCTTGTGCATGTTTGCCCAATCCTTTTCCTTCATAGCCCATCTTGGACATTAGCTTGGAATCTATGCCTCTGGTATGTTTTTCAAAAGAACCAATATAAGCATTCTTAGAAGAATTTGAAGACAAACATGAATGGTTTACCTCTTCTTCAAGATGATACTTGGATAAGGCTTCTTTGGCAACAAAGAGTTGTGACTCCAACTCATTCATCCTTTTTAGGTTCATATTTACAATATGAAGTTGCCTCTCCATTTCCTGCAATTTGCCAGAAAGCGTCTGCTTCTCTTCCTCCACGGAATTCAATTGTTCTCTAAGTATAATGCTCTTCCTTCCATCCTCATACATTTATCTCACCATATCCATCATGGTGGAAAAGTCTTGCTTCATGTCTCCATCAAAGGAATTTTGGGAGCAAGAAGAATTTGAGAACTCACTTGTAGAAGTTGTCATTTTCAAAATGCACAAAAGAACTTCAAACAAGATTATTAAAGAGCTTATTCAATAGCCTCTTGCAACAACCTTTTGCGCTTCAAGGATTGCCCTGAGGTCCTTTGGGATAGAATAATGCCTTTAGCCCTTCTTCCTTCTTGTCCTTCCTGAACTAAGCTATCAATAGCTTTCCCTTCACCTCTGCAAACTCAAACAATAGTTAATCTACAAACAAGCATACAATCAACCTCTCACTATTTAAACAACTTTTAGACAAGCAATCCTTGCTCTGTCAATCAAGCATTCTGATCTGATACCACTTGCTCTGGTATAACCAGTTCTGATATAACCTTCTTTGAAGGTGGGGTTAATCAAACTTAAGCTATGATACCACCTGATCTGAAAATCGGGCTCTTAGGCTTCTTGTCTAACTTACAAGAACCTCTCCCACTTCCAAAGCTTTAAATTTTCCCAAGTCTTAATGATTAACCAATGTGGAATTAAGAAATGCTTGAAAATATAGGTGTATGCTTGTATTTGTTTTTGACTATTAAGTGCTTATGTTCGTTTTCTTATGCTGATGTGAAACACAAATAACCGTAAATAAAGCAGCAATTTAACAAACCGATAAGACAATAATATAATTTGGATTTCAGCCTGATATCTTGGGCTACGTCTCTTAGAGATTTAATCAACTCTATTAGGCTCTCTGGGATTATGGCTTCAATTCTTTTACAAGTTCTACACTTAACTCCATTTTTTTACAGTTGAACCAATGGGCTTAGAATGCCATCTTACCCCTGGTTGTCCTTGTTCTACAGACAGGTCTAGGCTTCTCTGGACTTGACTCCTTCAATCAGTGCTCTGAGCTTCTCGAGGTTCTAGCTTCTCTGACTCCCTCAGAATTCTGCATTTGTCTCTGGAACTCCTTCTCATGTCTTCAACACACCTCAGATAACCAGCCACAGCTCGATCATTCGATCTGATGCTGTGCTGCAACTTCATTACAGCCTCGTGGCTCTTTAGATGTCTATTAGAGCTCTCTGGCTTTGCGGCGTCTGCCTCCAACCTTTGGTGGCTCTGCCTATTACAGTGAGCTCAATTTGAGTCTCACACAACAGGTACAATCAGCAGGATTGTACTTGGATCCCTCAAGTCTCTCGAGAGTACACAGACACTCTGGAGTACTCTCTTTATCTTTGTCTTAACTCTAGCTCACTTGCTGCCTTTGTTTCTTCAGGTCAGCTCAGCCCTGGTTTCTCTGCTTCCAGGTCTGCTTACTGCTTCCTAGGCTACCCCCTTCTCCTACTGCCAGTCTGTGGCTTTAAAGAAAATCTACTTCCTGACCGTTCGTTTCTGCTTCTTTCAGCGGTTACAGTAATTGTATAATGCCTTATAGGGATGTGGCCACCTATTCCTTTAATGGATGAGTATGTAAATTCACCGGAAACACTTGATCATTTGAAATGGCCGTTATTTCTGTTTACTCCAAGAATGCCCATGAACACAAACCTCTGCCAACTCATCGTCCACGTCGGACTTCAAAATCCCACACATTCTTCTTTATAACTTCATCAAATCTGATCATCCATCGGGCCGCATCTCTGCCGTTGATCTGGACCCTCCAGATCCTACGGTCATCGCACATTTTGAGCGGATAACTTTCTTGACATTTACCCATCCGATGTGAGTGGTTTTCTCTCTCTTCCGCTGGACGCGTGTCACTCGTTGTGTGGCATTGGGTGGGACTCGGTCTAGACCGCTTACCACTCGAAGCCCTTTCGATATCCTGTCGATTTCTGTGGAATACCACCTCAGACAAAGCTGAAACACTTTCCATTGTATTTCATGATTTTTCAGGTCCGGGCGCATGTGGCTCTCCTTCTTCGAGGGGTTGCCTTGCAATATGCGATTAGTGACTTGTCGCTAATCACATATCAGATTCCTCCCCCGTTGACTCAAAGCATTGCTGACTTTGCTAATTCGTGACAGTGCGTGTTACCATGGTCCATGCTTGATTGACGACCCTTGTTGATCCACGTTGATCGCAGTTAGCAACTGTCATGAGGATTCCTCTGATAAGCTTGATATTCACAAGATTTTTAACCTTTGGCATAAGTTATAGAGAGTTCATGAAGACTTAGAGAGTTTCAGGATCCATTTTGGATCACATCATCTAGAAATCAATTCTATTCTCACTCCCTTTTATTGAAGAGGGATTAACATGGAAGGTAGGGAATGGGGAAAACTGAATATTGGGCTCGACCTGTGGGTTGGAAGTAGTGAACATTTCCATTTCTACATGAATTAACTCAAACCTTAATGATAAAGGTAAATATACTCTTAACCAGGTAGCATATCTTAGTAGCATGACTATTTGGGCAAAAGGATGTCCCAGTGCTATTCACTTAAATTTTCCATTAGAATTTCAGGATACATGGAACAACTATACTGTGGCTTTAAACACTGCTCATGTCCGACATAGAGAGGAAGAAGGTTCCTTGAGATGGGTCCACTCCCCATGGGGGAAATACTCCCCAAAGGATGGGTATATATATATATATTATGCAAGGAAACCAACTAAATCATAATGGTGGTGGAAGAAGCTCTAGAAGCTAAAGATCCCTCCTAAGTCATGTGTCTTCCTTTTGTGTCTACTGGAAAATAAAGCCTCAACCTGGGAAAACTTACAAAAGTGAAGTATGTCGGGTCTAGGATGGTGTGCCCTATGCAAAAAATATGTAGAATTCATAAAACATATGTTCATAAAATTCTCCTTCACAATGGATGTTTGGCGGGTTATACATCTCAGTCTTGGAGGTCTTGTGATATGGCAAGGAGAATCCTTTAGGGAGGCATGGAAAGAATAGCGGGACCAGGTCTCTCCAAAGAAATTTAGAAACATACTACCTATAACTTGTTGGGGCATTTGGAATGCACATAACATAGCCATTTTCAAAGGAAAATATTCTATCCCTGAACGAGTGGCAACCAATACCATAGGAGACTTCTCCCTTATACCTGCAAATGAAGTTATAAAAATCCCTAGGAATGTAGTTGAGGAAGAAGTGGAAAAATCTCTACCATGGGCCTACTTTGATGGTGCATCCTTAAAAAATGGGGATTTTGGAGGATGGGAAGTTATATACATTCAATAAAATCACTTTTACAAGTTACAAGGTGGTTTGGGAAGGGGATAAAATAACCACGTTGATATTTTTAGTCTCAAATCGCTTCTACTTTTTGCAACATAAAAAGAATGAAAAATATTAGAGGTTTTTTGGGACTCGATGGTGGTTGTAAATTGGTTTAGTGAAGGTCAAAATTGTCATGTTCACACCCTACAACCTTTACTTGAGGAGGTTTTATATATGAAGCAGTATTTTGACCATATTTCTTGTCAACACATTTACAGGGAGTGGAACCAAACCACAAACACACTCTCTAAAGTAGGTTCTGTTCAAGCTTGGGGAGTATGGGAAGTAACCAAACATATGAATGGGGCAAACACAATATTCTTCCTTGGACTCTTAATTGAAGAGCTCCTTTTGAGCAACTAACATGTGACATCAGTTTGTGGCAGATTTTGTGGAACCCAACATCTATAGTAGAATAAATAGTCACACTTATGTTTTTCCTGTACTTTTTTGGGGGCTTCTAAGTCACAACTAATAGAATTTTCTGTCATTAGAGAAATTTTGAGGTAAAAAAATGGGTCTCAAAACAAAAATGTACAACCAAAATCAACTTTATAAGAACCAATTGCATTCAAAATGATGATGTCAACCATAGGGGATGATTCACCATTTTTGGGGTAAAAAAGTAAAATATAAAAAAATTAAAAAAAAAAAAAACTTTTTCAACTTGTATTTTCAACTTATCTCTCTACAGTTTCACTCAAATTTTGAGTGGGAGCACTTTTTGGATGTGGAATTTAATATCTCATCGAAGGGGTACCCATGTTGCATACTTTCGATGGAGCATGCTACATGAAAAATGAGAAATACATGAAAAACATGATTGCATCACATTTTTCATGTATTTCTCATTTTTCGTGTAGCAAGGTCTATCAAAAGTATGCAACATGGATACTCCTTGGATGAGGAATTAAATTTTGCATTTAATGAGTGCTCCCGCTTGAAATTTGAGTCAAACTAAAGAGAAATAAGTTGAAAATACGAGATGTAAAAATAGTTTTTCTTTTTTTCCCTCTAAAATTTGACGGTTTAATCTAATATTATTTTATTATTTCCACTATTATTGTATGATATTCCTTAGGAGTCCCATTTTAGACCTCAAAATTGATCTAATGTTATATATTATTTTGATCCTAAATGTTGTTTTTCACTCCAAGAGTATTTTGTCTTTTTGGCTTGGTTTTGCTTTGAGAATCAAATTTTTATCTAATTAGACGCATTATGTTAAAAAGAGTGCTCAAGGCACATTCTCATTGAATTTTATTATTATTAATAAAAATACAATTTTTTCCTTGAAAAATAATAATATAAATAAATAAATAAATTTCAAAAACATATATTATTAATTAAAACTTAATTGATACCCTGTCAGGGATGGAAAAAACATGAAGAATTGGGTAGCATTGAGGAGGAGTTTTGCAACAAACCATTCCTGCACCACTAGTCAATCCAGTCATTCCATGCACTATTGATATTTCGACATCCTTTTGATGGTTTTAATGAACTTATGGTTTTTCTATTTCACTTAGAATTTACGAGTATTGTGGCATAATGAAATCTTGGTGAGTATATGTTTCTATATGTATACGATTAGTACATAAACAATTGGGATAAAAAACATTAATTTTTTCCATTGGTCTTGTTTCCAATGTGATAGACCAGGACAAAAGGATTTTGATATTATGTAATATGGTATCAATTTAATAGAGAAAATATTATTTACCAATATAAAAAAGAAAAATAATGATACTCAATTGATATAATTATATTATTTGTCATAATAATAACTATAATAATTAGATAATCCTCGAGGGGCAACTCAATTGGAGATCAAAGTGATATGAAATCGTGTAAACTAAAAGACCCAAGGTTCAATCCCATAAGTAACCTAGTCTATAGAAAGGAGGACAGGTCGTAGACCCCCAACTTCCAAGGTATAATGGTAGTAGGTGTAATTTACACCATGTCACATGAGTATGAAATTGACCCAGTTGTCGATTACTTTGGTAATGATATATCTATAGATAATAATAATTATTATTATCATCGTCAAATAGTCCCTAAGGGGTAGCTAAATTAGTGATCGAAGTGATATGAAATTGTGTAAACTAAGAGATCCAAGGTTCAATCCTTGAAAAGTAACCCGGTCTATGGAAATGACAGGTTGTAGGCCCCAAGGTATAGTGGTAGAGGTCGAAACCGACATCGTGTCACACAAGTACAAAACTGACCTAATTGTCGATTCCTCTCGTTACTCTCTCTCTATATATAACAAATAAATAATTTATTTATTCATTTTTAATTACAATATATTAATAATTTTTTAATATAATAATAATTAATTACATATTTTCATAATAATCATATTATACTATAATTACTCTTAGTCTGGTGAGGTCACAAATTTGCCTGGAAAATAGTAGAAATTTTGGCAAGATTTTGACAAAATTCGGTAGAAATTTTTGAAAATTTAGGTTACAATTGTCAAACTTCAAGATTTTGGGTGCCCCACGAGTTTTGGATAGTGCTGAATGCATTCCCACCATCGAAAACACGATTCAAACAGTTCCAGGGTCAAAGCTTTGGATAGAAAAAAGGATTAGATTCCGGCTAGAAATGGTCATTTAAGCAGCTTTGTGGCCTTGATAGACACGCCCTAATATTATAGTCCAAAAGGCTTTAGATTGATAGTGAATAGATGCATTGTTAAAGCATTGTTTACCATAAATCTAATTAAAATACATTTTATATTGGCTAACAAAAAAAAGGTTTAGTTTTTTCTTTTTTTACTGTAACTATTACTACAATATATTATTATAGCATAATTATTTTTTTCCCTCAAATTATGCGATGTCTTTTTACTCAATAAATTCTGGTTGATATGACACATAGAATCTATAGAGTGTGAAAACAGGTGGATGAAATGTTAAGTGTAGTTGTAACGTGATGTCTTTTATTATTAGTCAAACTTAATGGAATACAAATCACTCATATGACAAAAATATAATTTTTGGTCTGAACAAGCTTATTTAAAGGCTGTAGTCTAATTAGCCGGAGGAATTGTTTGGAAAGTTATAGAAATCGTAGTCATATTTAGAGAAAATCCGCAAGGATTTTTGTAAATCCAAGTTATAATTGTTAAAATTCAAAATTTTAAGTGTCCTAAACGTTTTAGATGGTGCTCAATCCATTTCCACCATCAAAAACACGATTCAAACACTGTGCCTACATTTTTTTTTAATTTTTTTTTGTCCAGATTCCGGCCGCTTTTGGTTGTCCTGGCAATTCCTCCGCCTCGTTAGACGACTCCTATTGTAATTGATTAGTAGTGAATTTATTTTGAATTATAATTATTTATTAGTGTTGTCAAATTTATAGATTAAATAGATTTTTATAATTTTTAAAAAGAAAGTAATTTTTGTTGTTGTTTAAAATATATTTTTGAATGTATAAATAGATTTAGCGTTCTAAATTTTTTTTGTGGTATTGGATTAAACAATTTAAATTCAAGTTTTAATATTACAAATATTCCACATGGAGAGTTGTAAACCCATGGAGACACTTCTTACGACCAACTAGAAGACGAAGGATGCCACTTTCAGGGGAAGAAGTAGATGCTACATTTATTGAGAGCTAGTGGCTTCACTCTATATCTGAAAATAAAGCTAGATGCTAACATTTATCTCTACCAAATTTTTGATTAAAATTAACAAAAAAAAAAAAAAAATATCCAAAAAAACTAAATAACCAAATACATATACCTTATTTATTTAGCTCTTAATTTAAATTTTATTAATCCTAGTCTTTTTGTTTATATTATTAATAATTTTTTTTAAATATTAAATTTTCATTTTTATTATTTTATTTTCTTATCTATTTATTTTTCCTTATATTTAAATTTTATAATAATTAATTTATAAATTTAGATTTGAATATTTTTATTAAACAATTTAAATAAAAATACCTGTACGATTGGTATAATGTTACTTAAAATTTTAGACGCTTCACACTTTTTACATATAGTATATGTTCATAAGTAACACAAACAACATATTATGATTCTACTAATTTTCCATCAGTCTTCTAAACTTACAAAACTAAAACATTGAAACAATAGTTAATGATGTTATCTACTCCGCGTATCATTTCAAGTAACACTTATGTGTCTCACCACTTGTCATTTCAAATGATACATGTATGGTTCATGCCTTTTTTTTTTGGTTTTAATATTAACCATTTTTAAGAAAATTAAAAAGTAATTTTTTTACTTAGTATCTTATATAAATTATATTAGATGGTTCGAAAGAGCTCAACAAAATTCTAATAATGTGATTTTTACTAAAAGTTTTCTTATTTTTCATAATATCTTCTATGTTAATTTTGTTAGTAGTGATCTTGATTTTACATTATACATGGTTTTTAATGCCAATCTTCAATATCTCGAAACTATAGAGATAACATTAATTTGCATGGTTTTATAGTATTAGATAGGTTATTGATTATAATTTTAATATAGATTTATCTTAGCCACAGATTTAGAGAGAGTTAAGATGTATCAAATTTCCAAATTGCAGCTTTAAAGATTTCATCTCTATTATAAATGTTGGTTAAGATGAATCCTCTCTCTAAATTGTATTTTTGAATGCATAGATAGATTAAATCCCTTGAAAATCCCTTAAATAAATGAAATAAGATAGTTTAAACATGCAATTCAAACAAATAAATTTAGAGAGAGTTAATACGTATCAAATTTCCAAATTGCAGCTTTAAAGATTTCATCTCTATTATAGATTTTGGTTAAGGTGAATCCTCTCTCTCTAAATTGTATTTTTTAATGCATAAATAGATTCAATCCCTTGAAAATCTCTTAAATAAATGAAATAAGATGGTTTAAACATTCAATTCAAACAAATATTTGCTACATTCAAAATTAGCCCTTAATAAAAAGGTGAAAATGTAAAATAATAATATTTGAGATGTTGTAACAATAAGATTTAATTTTTCAATTATTTTATATAATATATAAACATTTTATTATGATTAGTATTATTATTCTTTTAAACCATGCAAATTCTTGACATTGAAATAATTTAGTTCACATGAGTATTGAGATATTTTATTTAGGAGTTGTTTTTAGTGCGACTTTTTGGAGTTTCGGAGTCCGGCGTTTAAATTTGTGGTGAAATGTTGATTTGTGTTATTTAAACTAGTTTTTGAGTGTATATATGGATTCAACACCCTGAAAAACCCCTAGGGCACTTCTATTATGCAGGGGTTACCCATCAAACTTGTGATTTCAATGAATTCCTGCCGGATTTTAGAGAAATTAGACCGAAAGAATCCACTTGAAAAGCTTCTAAAAAATTGCACTAAAGACAACTCGTTTTATTTATGGATTACATAGTCCACATTAATTTATTTATTTTTTAAATACATTTCAATATTACTTAATTTGATACATTGAAATATTTTATTTATGATGCACATTGATTTTTTTAATTACTATCAATATTTTTTAAATGCCACATATTAATAACTGAGAGTGAGTAAAATATTTTTATCATATCCCCTTTGTAATAAGTTATAATATCAACAACCAATAAAACAAACACAAATAAAGTATGGCTACCTTTACTTTACTTTTAAGTAAAACAAGCCATATATATATAAAGTTAATCTTAATTATAGCCAACATCTTTTTTCAATTTAAGGAATATTTGTTTTTATTTTAAAAGGGGCGTGTCCAATCCTTGTTGATGCAGACAAAATTACACATTTGCTTGTAAATGAGCCTCTCGCTCAATAACATCCAAAACAATAGTCACGTTACTCTTAGATAATATAATTATATATATATATATATATAATCTGCGAGGAAATATTCGGGCCATGTTGAGGTCCACCTGAAAAGCTTCTAAAAATTCGCACTAAAGCCAACTCCTTTTATTTATGGATTACATTGTCCACATAATTTTTTTTTTTAAATACATTTCAACATGACTTAATTTTATACATTGAAATATTTTATTTATGATGCACATTGATTTTTTAATTACTATCAATATTTTTTAAATGTCGCATATTAGTAAAATATTTTTGCCATATCCCCTTTGTAATAAGTTGTAATATCAACAACCAATAAAACAAACACAAATAAAGTATGACTACCTTTTATAGTACTTTTAAGTAAAATTATAAAATGATGTTCGACCTTGTTATCTCAGTGTGGAGTGCAATAGATGGAGGAGACATATAGCCACCCTACGCTCCTAGAGAAATGTCAACCACCGAGCTCGTGCAACCCATTCCTTGAAGCCAACTACTAAGTCCAATGACTGTCCAAATAACAAATATACTAAGAATGTAATCGAGAAATTTCAGCTCCCACTCACCACCAAAGACTTTATCGACATGCCTTCTCATGATAAATGTCACATGGGAAGGGGATAAAATGCCCCAACTTGTACCTCACTAAACTCCGTTACCACCCCCATTAGGGAATAATTATTTTACAATAACCCAACACTATATATCATTTCAATATTTCCTGATAGTTTCTATATTGAATATTTTCTTTTTTAATTATATTATATAATATATATATATTATATTTCCAGTTTTTATATACAAAATATAATCATCATACTATATATTATATATATAACATAAACCTAAATGATAAAAAAGCATTTAAAAAAATTTTATCTTTCTCATAAATCTGAATTTAAATGATCTTTTATTAAGAAAACACATGAAATTCTTTTTGTTTAAGAAATGTTTGCATAATTACAAAATTTGCATAGGTAATATATAATATATATGAACTTATTACAATCCAACATATAATATATCAATGCTCACTCTCTGTGTGCATGTAATTTTACAATTGTCACTTTGCATGTCATATTACTTGTTATTGGATAGTTTTAGGATGTAATTTGTTTGATTGTTATTCAATGAACACCTTAAACCATTAATGTCATCCAATGTAATCTAAACCAAGTTTTGGAAAGATGGGTGGGGAATTTTATCATAGGGGATTTGATATCTATAACCTTGTCAACGACAAGAAAAACAATAATAGCTTAGTTTATGCAAGGTTCCATGTCTTTATCAAACACCCTATCTCACTACTTTTTATTTATCTTGTTATACTTATCAGTATAGGTTGAACCCTGCACAACCATGAATGCACTTATCCTTGTTCTTTTCTTCTCTACTGAATTCTCTCATTGAATCTTCTACTTGCATTTTTTTCATTTCTATGCCTTGTTGCTGGAAGGATGGAATGTTCATTACTTGCTTACTTGTTGAATAATTGAGATCATTGAAAGGTAGAACATGATTCTTTTTCTAAAATATGTCAGTGGCTAAGGTTCAAGAGCAAAGTAGATGGCATGGATAACCCCCATCCCTCACTATTAGCAGCATTTTTGGTATTCGATTGAATTTTCATTTTCAATAAATTTATCTCTTAATGCTGTAATTATATTTTGGATGTCCCATGGATGATGGGTTGGACACGAAAATGAAAAGCATTGCAATCTAATGTTCATGAACCCAAATTTTTGTTATATAATGCATATCAACATAAAATGCATGCTCTGTACTCAAATGCGAGGTGGGAAATTCGTTGCATGCTAAAAGTGAAACAAATATTAGCTGATAGTAATGCAAATGTCGAACTAAAATTAATTTGTTGCTCGAATATTTTTTACTATCTTATCATTCTTCTCTCACTAATTGGTGACACACAAAATAACTCAGTAGAACTACTTTATGCCTCTATCCACTACCCTCTTGGATTCTTACTTTAAGAATTCCCACTCCCTCTTGTTTGACTTTAAACAAATTGTTAAGCTACAAACAACTCCCTTATAAGCCCTAAAACCTCTTCATAAGCCCTAGATATTAGTTTATTACATTTATATTGTTATATTGTTATGTAGGAAAGGAATGTTCATTGTACTCTTTCATTATAATGATATCATTTTGTCTCCTATATATATATATCTAGGAGACTTATTCTTAGAATCATCAAAGCTTGTCTTATACATTGTATTCATTGTAAAAGGAGGTTTTCCCACGAAATGGACTGTAATTATTGGCTTCTTTTCATTTTTAAAGAACATGGTTCGTAACATTTGGTATCATAGAATATGAACCTCGGGTTTCATTGCTTCAAACAAGTCATCATGGAATTTTATTATATATATATAATAATATAATATATATATAATAATAATATATATTATTATATTATAATATATATATTATATATATATTAATATATATATATATATATATATATATATATTATTATTATATATATATATATATACAACATACATATACATACATACATATATATATACATACACACACACACACACACATATATATATATATATAAAGATAGCACTGAGAAACCAAGTTTAATGAAGTTTAACACCTAATTTCTCTTTCGTGATAATTACTTGTGAAAATTATGTCTTCTTAATCAAAAAATTATACAATAGTTCAATCTTTCAGAAAATATAGAGATCACAAAGAGACAAGAGAAACCAAAATTAGGTTGCTAGCCAAGGAAAAACCCACAAGGGGAAAACCAAACAATCCCTCTCTTATAGAATCAGATCAAAATGAGAGATATCCAAGACCAAGAACAATTTGCCACCAAGGTTCCAAATTAATCCCTCCTCCAAGTCACCTCCAAAGTCAAAGTCAACATTGGTCAAACCTACTCCAATTTGGTCAAATTTTAGGATTTTCGACCTTGCGACTAGGGCAGAATTTCGTCCTATAACCGCTTCAAAAATTTTGGCCTCCTTTAGAGAAATTTTTGTCCACACATGCGAGCCGCTGCATGGTCAAAACTTTGGTCAATTAGGAATATTCTTCTTGTCTTTATCTTTGTCCTTCTCTCTCCTTTGAATTGTCTTTTTTTTCTTCTTCGCCAAGTTCAATGTGCTTCTTGTTGTGTGTTGAATGAGTTTCCAAATGAGTCAAACTTGTCCTTTATATATAGATTTCTAGAAGGGTTGAATATGAGTCTATTGGAGGTATAGGCTGACTTATCCAATGAGGGACGACTTGGTCATCTTATGAATTTTGACTCAATATAAAATTCAAAATTTCTTTTTCTTACAAATGTCCAAATGGGACAATACTCAAGTACATTTTCTTTTAACTCATAATAGATTATTATTTACTCTTTTTGACTCTCTAAGCATGAAGAACATGCTTTGACAAAAATATAATAAATGTAATAATATATCAATGATAAGTTTATACTATGACGACCAAATCTAGTTACAACTTCAACACTCCCTCTTAACTAGGGAGGTGTTACAATCCATTTTGTCACATCCGTTCAAAAGGCCTGAAAACGAGATCAATCAATATCCTTGAATATTTTGTCATTATCCCTTTGCAAATCCCTAAGCATCACCTCTCCAAAAAGTTTGATTTTATGGGTCAATCAACTCAAAAACAATGTTTTTATCCCTAACGTACCCTGCATGCTTATCCACCTACAATGGTTGCAAGTTGCATAACTGAGCACTTGCACTGATCATCATTGGTTGCTCTACTTTGCTGGTGCAATGGTTCTAGAATTTCGGAAAAAAAAAATAAAAAAATATTTTTGAATCTTCTCCTTCCAGAAGCTTCTAAGGTTGTTTTAATCATTTACCATGGGTAGAGATCTCGAATACCTTCTCTAGAGATCTTATATCTTAAGTTTTGAGCTTATCATCCATATGTGGATCTCAAGCTTAGATTGGTAAATCCTAAACTACTGTTTGTACCTTATAAATTTACTGCCTCCCATAGAGTTTGGGTCGGTTTTTTGAGATTACTAGTGCCCTTGTGTTGTTTCTTTAAGATTAAGGAATCATCATTCATTTATGCATTAGGGTTGAGTGTGAAGATTTTCTTTGTGGCAAGGAAGCGCAAGACAATTTGGGAGACATCTACAAAGTCAACATCTATAAATGGTGGTAACTCTCTCCTTTATTTATTAATACAAAAAACACTATGTTTTCCTATACGTGCGTCATGTTGATGCTTATTTATTTCAATGCCATTTGACTCATTGATTAGAGACATTAGTTTATGCTATGTGGATATTGTAGTTCTCTTGCTTGTTTTAGTAATTGTTGCAGGTTCCATCTATAGCACGTGGTATTAGAAAACAGAAAGTTAACACAACACAACATATTATTAATTCAGGCCTATGGTTGCACACTGACTTCATTCACATACATTAAAATGTGTCCCATTATATAATGATGGGATCACTAGACTCAATCAACATAACAACATGGAAGGTAGAGTCTATGACTCATATACAACTCACTTACACAGACTACGAAGACACAACTCATGACAGATAGACTCAACGCTAACTATGAGAATACAACTCATCAACTCTATTTGAACATATCATTTCTGCATTATTCCAAGATCCCCCCTTAATGGAGAAATGAATTTTCAGCAATGCATAAGAATTCCTGCTGGTTTCAGTATCATCTAGGCTTACAAATATGACTTCATTTTAACTTTCTTTGCATCAACATATTGATGAAATTTCTTCTTCGACTTGCTGCTCCAAACTCTGACACTTTCAACCTATTTAGTCTTCTTCTTACTCCAGATCATGAAGTATGTACATTGCTTCTTATTCCAAGTAGGATGAAACTCATCCATCTCAAATCCTTTCTCAACAAGTTCATTTTCATCATCACTAGTTTCCTGTTTACTTGGTTATTGCCTCATCAATCCATAATAATGTTTTATTTCCTCTGGGCTCCAATATATTAAAATATCAGGAGCTTCTTCTAATGCTTCCACCACTGGTTCCAGTTCCATATCATATGAATCATTCATTGATTTACCATTGTGCTCATTTTCAATAGCCTTCACTATTCTGGCCACTGCTTTGTGACCTGCATCAATTTGTTCAAAAGGTTTCTCAACCCATTCTTCAATAAACTTTATCTTGGTATCATAAGTAGTTTTGACATCTTTAGATTTTCTTGGCCCTTTAATTGCGACTACAATTTCCTCTTCATATTCTTCCACTTTATCAACAACAAACAATAGTTTATCAATCAAATTCTTTTCAAATATAACCTTCAATTCATTTTCATAAAACAAACATCCGCCATCAAATTTTAATGCAAATTGCTCTTTCTTCGATTCAAAAGCTGAGTCATCCATAACATTTTCCTTTGCAATCTCTAGTTGTAGATATGTTACTAAGGATTTGTCTTCATCTTTGTAAGCTTTCTCACCCCATTGCATATTGTACTTCATTTCAAGAATATCCCAAAATATTTTTGTATTATGTATTTCACCATATTCATGCAAAATACTAGACAAGATATTATCATCCAATGCTGATATAATAAGAAACAATGCTAGTGCACCTCTACTCTTATCTTGAGAATTTATAGAGGTTTCTTGAACAATTCCCATAAATCTACTGAACCAATCAAACCCTCCATTTTAATTGCCTAGAGCTCAAAATTTTTACTTGAGAAAGATGGGAAAACTGACATTAATTGTTTCAATATTGCATCAATTTCTTCAATTTCTTCATTGATTTGGCCCAATTTTTCATCCTTGTGTATAGGTTCTTCTGCTGGAAACATTCAAAATTTTTCTGCAACTTCTTCCCTTTGATTCTTTGACCTCAATTGCTTCAGTTCTCTTTGGAATTATTTAAACCTCCTTTGGTGACCCATGATTTCCTTCTCCTTACCTTTTCTTATATCAACTTAAATACATATTTCCAATACACCACTTTATCTTTATCATTAAGCCAAACCTCAAATAAATACCAATTGCAGAATTCCAAATAATCCCTTATCCAAAAACCAAATATCTAAACATCCAAATTCACCAGATCCAAAACCAAATGCACGGGATCTAAAACAAACAAGATTTAATCCTGCTTCCAATAAAAAAAACAAAGCCAAAATTACTTCTTATTTCTCGTTTTTTACCAAACCCTGTTTCCAACAAATTATTATCCCTTTTTTAACCAAATACACCCTTTTACCAACAATTTTTAACTTTCACCCAAAAAAAAATATATTTAACTCCTTATACCACATAAATTCTATTTCACCATGAAAAATTGAATCCCATAAAACGTTTTCACTAGGAAATTAAAGTTTTGGAAACATAATAATCAAACCAACGACTCACCACCATGGATAGAATATGAGTTGAATAAAATATCCAACTACTTCTCACACCTTTTGCTACATACGTAAAAAATAACTTCACAAACTTCATGCCGCCCCCAATTCAGCGAACATATCAAAGTTTCCACAATGTTATGCCACAAATCACACCTCTACATCCAACAACCTTGTTCTTTTAAAATTTCTGCAAAGCATTGATCCATGACATTTAATATAGCTGGCAGTAATGAACCACAACCAATAAGATCTCACTGCCCTCGATCTCATAGATCTGGGTCCTCTTGCTCTCAGATCTGAGGCCTCACTATATCTCTCTCTCTGGCTATGATACCATATTAGAAAACATAGAGTTAACACAATGGAACATATTATTAATTCAAGCCTAAGCCTTCACACTGACTTCATTCACATACATTACAATGTGTCCCATTATATAATGATGGGATCACTGGACTCAGTAAACATAACAACATGGAAGGTAGAGTCTATGACTCAGATACAACTCACTTACATAGACCATGAAGACAAAACTCATGATAGATAGACTCAACACTAACTACGAGAATAAAACTCATCAACTCTATCTGGACATATCATTTCTATATTACTCCAACATGTGGAGCTAGAGTTGGAGCTTACAAGAAAGGAGAAGAAGAGGAATTACTACAAATTTAAGGTATGTCTCTTTTCCATATTCTAATCTCTTTAAGGGAAACATATATATTTTTTCCCTTTGTTGTTCTAGATTAGTCCACTAGATCTAGGGAGTTCATTTTTCTCCGCAGAAGTGAATTTTCCACATAACAAATTGGCAACTCCACTGGGGATTGAGATTTCCCTTTGTGGTTTCCTTGGCCTAAGCATTTTTTTACCTTTCAAAGCGACCTTAATTGACTTATTCAGATAGTGATTGACCTTAAGAAAACACAATTTTGAGCTTGGTATGGTCTTTGTGTTGTGTTTGGACAAAATTAGCCTTAGTGCACTATTTTTTATGAGACAGAGAAACCCAATGCAATACCTCCTTTCTGGAAGTGCGATGGTTCGCACTTGTGCCAACTCTGCACATGCGATGGTCCTATATAATGCAAAAAACTCACATTTTTTTCCTTTCTCTTCATTCTTCTTTGATCGAAAGGTTTTCTTCAGTCTCTTAATTTGTCTGTGTCTCTCTAAAACCATCATAATGTTTACATTTGAATTTGTTAGCCTATGATGAGAGTTTCTTTGATTTTTTATTTCTTCTTATCAATTAGGTATTTGCATTGGTAATCCTTATTTGCCTAGTTACCCCTTTGTTTTATTGTTTTTGTGTTTCTAATTTTTAAAATTAATCAATCCATCATGGAGGAACACCATCAACAACCTCGTTGTTCGTGTAGGATGCAAATATTGCCTCCTTTACATCCAGAGGAAACACCTGGCCATAAAAAGAATAAAAGGACTCAAACTACCAAGACTGTTACTTCAGAAGCTCCCCCTTATATAAATACATCTAGAATCAATCAACCAAAATCATCACTTCCCATAAGTATTGACCTCGAAGTTACATCTTTACCAGATGGTGCATTTGACGTAGTCGAAATTGAAATCCTTGAAGTTTCACTACTTGAGATCATTGAACCTGAATTTCCAGATTTAGACACAATAGAACATGAGGTTATACAACCCGAGGAGCCTTAGGTAACTGAACCTATTACTTCTGGGCCTTCTCCTTCTCTTCCTCTACCTTTGACCCAACCACATCCCATATATTTCGGTCCCGATAGAGAACAACTTCCACCTGGTCTCTTGAGTGTTGAGAAAATTAATGAAGAGTCTCAACCTTCATCTCATGTACATTTAAGGGGGAATCCTCTTTATCAATCTTATCCTTTTCTTCCTCCTCATACTCTAGTTCAAGATCCTTCACCTAGCACTCTTTGTTTCAAATCACCTTTGAGTTTACCTCATTAAACTTCTTTGGGAAGTTTAACCATGACTATGTCAATGACGGTTTCTTAACCTGTATCTGCTATAATGAGTGAGTCAATCAAAGTTTCAACTTCTTCTGTGTTTGCAACTTCTCTAGAAACCCATTTTTATGGTGGTCCGTACATACCACCTGACTTCTAGTCACTTTCTGGAACCTTTTATATTGCATCAACTAGTCCATGGACTTCTCCGTTGTCATTTTCATTTAGAATGTTATCTGGTATCTCTTTGATGGGCACCACATAACCTATCCCACCTATTGCACCCCAACATTCTTTGGAGCAAAAATATGGTTCATTTATTAGTGGGTTGGGACATCTATAATAGCCTACTCCACCCTATATTAGGTACTCTCCTCCTCGGGGGCAGTTATCTACGTATTCTCCTTCTTCCCTAGTAGGGGGGAACATGTTGCTGGAATGTCTCCATATGTTTCTCAAATTCAACAAGTTGGTAATCCATCCTATTCGAGTCCTCCATTACAAGGAATGATCTCTAATCCTTGGTATCCTACATTGATTATTCAACTTGGTTCAGTTTTGAATCAATTTCCAACTTCTCAACCTGCCTCAGTCACATCCCAGGTTCCTACTTGTCAAACTATTTAATCCATATCTCAACCTTCCCAAGTTTTACCTAAAGCAAGTAAACCTATCAAGGCTATATCTCAAACACAACTTATACTACTGGTATCTGGGATCTCTCAAATCCCACCTACCCAACCTCTTCAAGGTGCGGTAAAAATTCCACCACTTGGTCAATATATACCTCAGATGCAAGTAAATCAACCTGTATATGGTATGACATAGGAACCAACTAGTCAACCCAATATAGGGATGATGCAAAATCCCTCTGGGAAACTATTCCAAAGTATCCCACACATGCCTTATCAAGGCTAAAAGATTGAAACAAAACCATTCCACACTTTTCATGGTTATCATGGAACTGGACAACCTGGCTACATTTATCCTAGTTATCAAAATCTTCCTATCCTGGAATGCAAATACTGGTTTCTCAACCCATTCCGTCATACCCAGGATATCCTCCACCAGACTTTAATAAGAAATTTCCGTTTGTTGCAAACCTTGAGTTACTAGATTTTACATGGCTAATGAATGACCCTATTTTTCATTCTCCTTGGTGGTCAGCTATTCCTACTAAATTGCCGAGCCATTTTCAAAAATTCAACATAAATCCTAGAGAATATTCGTTCACTCATGTTATGACCTATCATTTATGGTGTTCATCCAACTCCTCGAGTGATGACTCAATTCGTTTACAACTTTTGACCTCTTTGAAACAATATGAATCCACTCATATCTCGAATCATATTCATGAGTGAAGGTGTTGACATCAATTGGTTAAAAGCTTCATTCCTGATCAATTATTGGCTGAATGGTTTATCAAATCCCTGTTACCATCCATAACTGAAGATGTTGATAAATGCAGATTCGTTCCTGAAGAGTAAGTCATTGCTCGTGCCCAATACCTTGATTTTATTTATACTTAGTCTAGAACTCTCTATGACAATATACCTAATGCTTCGCAACCTCAGCATATTGTTCCAACACCCCCTACTAAATAATCACATGCCACTAACGGTGTGATTGATTCTTCAAGTCAGTAGAAAGTGAGTAAACTATCTGGTTCATCTCATATTGTGACTACTCAAAACCCATCCTCAAATACTCCTGCAACTACCTCCAAGATTAATGTTGTCCAATCTATGAAATGAAAGTTTGAGCAACCTGGAAGTAAGAAGAAAGGTAAAGAAAAGAAGAAGAAAGACCATTCTTCGTAGGAAAAATAAAACAATTAGTCTCTTAATGAAAAATGAAAGCCTTGTTATCCTTGCCTTATTTGTAATGAGGAACATTTTACTAGGGTTTGTCCACATCGGGCATAAGTTAATCAATTCCTTAATTCGTCACCTAACACACTCACTGTGTTAATAGATCCCTTTCCCAACTAGGAGATGGATATAGTTTCCCGAGATCAAGCTTCCCCTTCCTATGTTATAATGCTATCTTCCTCCAAACATAAAGTTGATATGATGGTGGCTACTAGAAATAAAGACTACGGTAACCTGAATCCATTGTCTGGTAAGGTTAACGATCAACCTTCCATCTCCACCCAATCTACCTCAAATCCTTTTGCAAATGAAATACCAACTGAATTAACCATTAAACCTCCTAAATGCGTTATTCACAAATCAACATTCAATCTTCGTGCAAGAGCTACACAGACCTACAACATAGTTGAGGAGTTAACCCAAATTCCTTCTTCTATGTCAACTATCGAGGTATTAAAAATTTTTCCTGCCCAAAATAGGTCTTTATTTGCAGTAATTGGAGTGATAGATCCTTCAGATTGAACCATGCCATCTTTAATCATGAGAACCATACTCCAAAACTTCCACCCCAATTGACATTCATGATCCAAGTTGTTGCTAGAAATAAAAATATCCATCGGAAAATTGTTGACGAAGGTGCTTAGACTTATATCATGTCACTTTCCTATTGGAAAGATATTAGTTCTCCACAAATTAATTAGTCACCCACCACTCTTAAGGATTTTTATGGAAGACGTTTCAAGCCTTATGGGGTTTTGAATTCATCGCAAGTAGAATTAGCTAGAAAAATGGTTTCAGTAGAAGTTGAAGTTATCGACGAACCTTTGGATTATAGCCTATTACTGGGCCGCACATGGATTTATGCCATGAAGTTGTTGTCTCAACCTATTTTAGGATGATTTCTTTCCCTTAGTAGGGGGCATCATGGTCATCAATTAACTTACCTTTTTTTTCCAATAATTCTAAAACTACTAGAAGCATTCCTCTTATGGGTGAATTCCCACAACCTTATCAACGTGTCAAGGTAGGATTACTGAAAGATTCCTCTTTAATGGGAACTTTTTTACTCCCTCCTATTGAAATTCCCAATCCGATTTTCTTCATTAATATAATTTCCTATTGTACTATTCCATCTGATCCCTAGATATTACCATACATTTCTAATTTTGATACACTCGGTGACCATATGCCGCTCAGTGCCGTTGAGATTGAATATGAAGCAATTTATTTGACCTATTTGACAAATTTCGATTTCAATTCCTTAATAAATTGGGTTGGCCATTCCCACTATCCTTGATTAATCTTCTAACCATTTCATTAGTAAATTCTATATTGATGAAAACATCATAGAAATCATGATGTCAGATGATGCACAGTGGGACTTTAACCATCATCGTTGCTCCTTTCCTACATCCCTTAGGAATAATCTTGGAGATATTTACTCACCCAATATTATTGAGACATTTAAGGATTCCATATCCATTCATGATGTCGATTCCGTGAAGAACTTAACTAATATTGAAGAGACTATTCCTCTCGATATTTCAATTAAACTCAAAGTTATTGAAAATGTCCATATTGGTGCATCTTGTTCTCTTGATGAAGTCAAGATTTATAAAGCCCTTTTACAATAATTTCGTGACGTTTTCACTTGGACATATGAAGGAATACTAGGTATTTATCCAAATATTATAGTACATGAGATTAAAACTTATCCATATGCTAAGCTAGTTAGCAAGTGCTTATGCCCAGTTCACCCTAAGAAAGCTATTACAATCAAAGAAAAGGTTGAATTTTTTTTGCGTGTGGATTGATTTACCCAGTTCCTCTCACTGATTGGGTCTCAAACATAGTCCATGTGATGAATAAACAAGGAACGATTCGAGAATGTGTTGTGTAACACCCTCCTCCCACATCCACCCAAGTAACCATGCCAACCGGGGTAAACATGAGACGAGAGGCTACTATGATCATATTCGACCTCCTATGTGACCTCAAGGAAGTGGAATCGATAGAAAATCACACATAATCATCCAACATCATCAACAAAACCCTTATGAGACAAGTTAGCCACTCAGACAACCTGTCCCTAGGTTCCACTATTGCTATGGAACTCTTAGGCCATATTCGCTCTCATGCTACGGGCAAGGGAGCGACTAGAAACCCAAAGTATCTCTCATAAGCCTACCTTCCAGCAACTATGGACCAAAATTGCCTATTCTGTGCCAGCGACCTCGAGATTTAAGCCATTTTTCAGGCCGAGAGCCCAGGCCATTGCCCAGAATGGAATGATAGCTTAGAATTAGGAGATTTATAGGGAAAAATGATGCAAAATCAGTAAGTTGATCAAGACCTTAACCAAACCCCTACTAGCCATGAGAAACATTTCATCTAACATATCACGAACATGTAACCTACAGGTGTAAACAACAGAATTAAGTGTAGATATATCATACTTATCTGAGAATCACTATGAACCATTGTTCCCT